>APFE031220278.1:58712-87629 GCA_000404065.3 Pinus taeda
GCGCCATATCTTGTGTCCTCTTGTCTTGGCTTGTCTTCTGCGTTTTGTATTTATGTTCTATCTGCAGTTTATCGTAATGCTGATGTGATTGCTAACTGTGAAAAAATAAATAAATTGCTCTAGCATAGAACATACCTAAAATTAACAAATAGCATTTCAGTTTTAAAACAACATACTTTGGAATTCCTGTGAGAACTCACACGAAAACCATAATCGTTTCACCCTGTTCTATTTACATTCACTAGAGAGAGAATTGGTGGGTCATAGCATAGAAGAGATAGCTATTCTATGCTGATATATGAATCCCTCGATATGGAAATGTATGATGAAGCTAATAATCACAATTGTTGATGGGATGTGAGAGGTTATGAAAGATGTATAAACTGACCATGTCTCGCTCGAGTTGTGATCTATATGCTTGGGAATGGAGGCATTGAAGGAAGTTGAAGTTAGATGCAAGATACAAATCTAATTACTTTGAAAATATGTGCAATGCACACACAAATTATGTCCTGTAAAGCACTTGTTACACCATTATCAAGTTGTATGTTTTTCCTGTTTTTCTCACCCATTAGGTTTGTTATTTGGAAAATTGTTCTTGAAATTCTCTCTTTCTAGACGACTTTTAATGGGAACCTTCCATAATGCTGGCCAAACAGAATAGTAACTGGATTGCCAATGAAGATAGGAAAACTGAAATAGCATGTCAGGTTGAAAACAACATACTTTGGAAGTCCTGTGGGAGGCCACACTGAAACGGGAATTGTTTCACTCTGTTCTCTTTACATTCATTAGAGGGAGAGTTGGTGAGTCATACCTAGAAGATATAGCTATTTTATGCTGATATATGAATCCCTTGATACGGTAATGCATGATGAAGGTCCTAATATTCAGAATTGTTGATGGGATCTGAAACGTTATGGAAGCTGTATAAACTGATCATGTGCATACTCAAGTTGTGATCTATAGCTGGGGATGGAGGCATCGAAGGAAGTTGAAGTTAGATGCAAGGCGCACATCTAAGAACTTTGAAAATATATGTAACGTGCACCCCAATTATGTCCTGGAAAACACTTGTCACATCATTATCGATCTGGACTCTGAATGATTTTCCTGTTTTTGTCACCCATTAGCTTTGTCTTTTGAAAAATCGTTCCTGGATGTGTCACTTAGACATTTTATTTGAGAACTTGCCATGATGCTGGCCGAACAAAATAGTAACTGGAATGCCAATGAATATAGTCGTGTGCTTTTTTCTTCAAGAAGTATTTTCAAATGGCAGACAGAACTAATTGGCAACTGCATGAGCTGATTCTGCAAAATAAAAAGCATCAGGTTTGGCTAATAAGGGAAGTCTGCCATTGTTTATCAAAATATATAGAGTTTGGGGATTTTGATTAAACAAATAGTGGACCAGAAAACATATATTTTATGTAGTTGATCTACAGGCCATAACTGTAGATATTCTTGTGCAAATGCATTCCAGGAAAAAGATAAAATCATCTGACTTTTGCCTGGCTTAATGGAAGATGCGTTCCATTCAACTTTGTTTGCACAAGGTGTCGTTTAAAATAACTCTCTTAGGTAGTGAAGACAAACTATACCAATGATTTAGATGATTGAGTTCCTTTAATTTGGCTGCCCTGTATTTTTAACTATTTGTTTTTAATGGAAATGCATAGGTGGCTCTTTGATGGTTGTTGCAAAATTATGACAGCATACTTTGGATATGTACTACTGTAGTTATTAATGATGAATTGTCATTTGTTGTACTACTTAGATTTGGCTTGGTGGGACACCTAACCAAACACAACTTGCAAAACCCTTCATAGACAAGGTCAAAGTGCAAGAATTGGAAAAAGTTCTGGAGCCTCTATTTTATTATTGGAGGCGAATGCGTCAGAGTGGAGAATCTTTTGGCAACTTCACAGAAAGATTGGTTCGTATCTTTTTCCTGTTTGCTTATTTTCAGGACAATTTCTGAGCCTATCAGAACAAGGTTCATGTATCTACTTTTTATTTTCTTGATATTCAGATCAACTGCAGTCATGTGAGACTTGGGATATGTTTTAAGTTTTTTGAGAGCCTCATAATTTGGCTTGCTGCATAGGGTTTTGACAAGTTAGAAGAAATGGTGAGCAAATGGAAAGGTATGAGGGCATCCAAACACACCCTAAAAGTTATCGCTGGGAAGGAAACATATGAAGCCTTGAGAAAGCTTGCAGAAGCCCAAGGTACGGATGCAAGTGAGTTATCTGCGGAGATCCTTCAAAATTATGTGAAGGAGCAGAGAATAAACGGACCCGCATAAAGCAGTGACATTTCCCACATTACAGGTGCCTACTTATTGTTTGCAGTCTTTGAGATATTCTATGGTCTTCTCAGTAAAGGGTGTGCTCTATAGATAGTATATACGGACATGATTAGATTGATATATTCCACTTTGATATGTTGCAGGGTGAACATAAAATGCTTTAATTTTACATCAACTGCTTTTCCCCTGAAATCCTTTTATGCTGATCAGATTAAGATCAAGAAGCAGGATACGATCCTGGTTGACTGGTAATTTCCAACGATGATTGACATGATCTTTTTGTTGTGAGTTAGGGGGATGCATGGAAAGTTAGTTTTCTACCATTTCTGGATTGCTGTTTTGGGTAAATTATTTGCCATCTAGGATTATGAATGTCTTTTTCAGCACATGCTGACCTAGTGTCCTTTCTGATGGCGAAATAAATGCAATCTAGTCACGTGTTATCGAAATTAGAATTTCATTACAATTATGAATCAAACTAATTATCAAGCACGATGAGACCTAATTCAGAAACTTTTCACATGCATCCTGAGTTGGGACAAGTGTTCTACTTCGGTCACTAGAAGGGACAAGATGCCCCAATTTCAGGATATAACGGGATTAGTACTATTTCTTTTGAGAATTATTAATTTCTTTCATGTAATTTCTTTCTATTAGTGTTCGATATGGCCATGTCATGTGCATTGCCTTACATACAAGTGGTGAAAACAAATGGATGGAATCCTTTAATATAACTAGTTGTTTTTTTCATCTGAAAAGAAAAGAAAACAAATGGATGGAAGAATCATTTTTGCTAATATGGCGCTAATCAATACCTAATTGATGTGGAAGACATAATTGTGTAATTGATACAATATCCATTTGGTGTCGAAGTAATTATTTAATTGATACAGGTTCTCTATTTTGTATCCTAGATTGATTTTTTCCTATAATATCATTTTATTTCTGATTTAGGTTCAATTTGAATATAAATTTGAGAAAGGTTTCAAGTATCCGTGATCAAGTCATGTGGAATATGTATTATAGCAACTGATATTGATGCAAGAGGTTGCAGGATCAAATTGAAACAACCCAACTTTTTTTTGCCAAGATCATTTCAACAAATATTTTTATTTTTATTTGTCCGTAGAAAAATCGTAACTTTCTATTAATTATAAAAGGTTACAAACTAGGTGCACGTGGTGCAATCCCAAGCTGCACCACTCAAAAAGCTAGTGCCCATAAATCACAGCAAAAAAAAACTAAAAACTAAAAAATAAGAAATAAAATTGGGGCTAAGCAGAAAAACTTAGTCACCCTCTTCTCATTTTCTTCTTTTTTACTTTTCGCTATCCTCCTTGATCAAGAGTGGTTGTTACAATAATTAGTTGGTTCTCTTGCGTCTGCGTCAGATGTTCCTTATCTGAGTCTGAACTCCCAGATGTATAAAGTCGTTTGAATCCTGTTATCTCCGTCTCCTTCGGTATCTCTTGGCTTGATTGATCTTTTGCTCTTGGATTTTGCGAAGCTGATCCCCCTATTCTGTGCTAACTCAAATCTTCGTTTGCTAAAGATGTCTGTGGATTTGGGATTTCCTCAGTGATGGGGGATCCCAAGTCCTCTTCTTCCTCTTCTTCGTCGGGTTGTGGTGTTGGGAAGTGCCATCCCTTTGGCTTTTGACGAGTTTCTTTGTGCTCCTGGGATCTTTCTTTGCCAGAGGACGTGGTTTGTGTTAGAAAATTGTAAAGGCAAAAATATTTTCTTATACTTAATAATTACTTGTGATGTTCTTGACTTCTTATTAAATATTCTTTATATCTTCTTTCTTTAGTTCATTAAGCAATTACCAAAGCGAAAGCACATAGAACAATGGACACCAAATATAGGCACTATGCCCGGGAAAAACCCCCCTCAAGGGGAAAACCCAGTCAAAATTCTCTTCCTTTCAATAGTATTCTTTGAGAGTCTTCACCCTATGCAAGGACCAAACCTTCGCTTCACACCAAGTCAGCTTCCCAGATCTTCAACCTCTCTTCCAACAACTTTGACTATATGGCAACGTCCGGCATCAACGAAACTTGGAAGACTTTGATCTCCCAATTTAGGGCACGAAACAGAGAGAGACATGCACCAAAATTTCGTTTTTCTTCTTCTTCTTAGATTCCACCCAACTCGCACTTCCTTTGGCTTCCCAACTTCATACTTCGCACTTCCCAGCTTCCTTAGAGATGTCGAACTTGCTTGTGAGAGAGTGTGCTCCAAATGAATTCAACTTGCTTCTATTTATAGGCTCCAAGGGAGGTTGAATTGATGTCCTTAGGCCGACTTGATGTGGAGGATACATAAATTATATTTGACTCAATACTTAACCTTTTTACATGAATCAAAATCCCAAGAAGGGTCTCTTTAAAAGTACAATGATTTTATTGACTTGGAATAAATCCTAGAAATTCTCAATGGGGACTTTGACCTAGAACATGGTGATCAAAGCATGGAATCCATGCTTTAATAAGTCATAAGTCATAATAATAATCATTATTTTCTTTATTATTTTGACAAGTTCATTACAAGATGACTCAAATATA
Organism: Pinus taeda; assembly: GCA_000404065.3. Lineage (NCBI taxonomy): Eukaryota > Viridiplantae > Streptophyta > Pinopsida > Pinales > Pinaceae > Pinus > Pinus taeda. The sequence continues at coordinate 63,591 of APFE031220278.1, forward strand.
TTAAATGAAGATCGAACCTAGTTCAAGCTTTCAACCTCCTAAGATATCATCATGATTACTTGCTAACCACCAACCCAAAGATCCAGGTGTGTATCCAAAAACAAAGCTATATAATCAACACCACCTTTTCCAACTTCAGGACCTAGACATCAACACAAAATGTCGGCCAAGTGTCCTCCCAGGGAATGCTTCACTCACAAAGCTTCAACACTCCTAGATCCAGTAGATCAAGGATAACCAATCTCTCCCATTCAAACCGATTGGTAACCATCATGCTATCAAAAACCTTCGAGAGATTCACCTATACAATAATAAAAAACAAACCTCTAGGGTTTTTCAGACAACTTGATGTTGCTTCTCAGCTTTTTGTAGTAGGACTATGAATCTTTGACAGAAGATTCCTCAATCATACGTTTTCCTTTCCTACATCCCATGCAACAACATATCCTCTGAAATTCATTCTTCAATCAAAACCAAGTTATGCCCTCCCTTCAACCAGAGAGCATCTGTTTATTCAGACTCCCTCTTAATCTAAGGGAGATCTCTTTTATTTTCGTCATTGACGAATCTTTCATGGCTTCCAACCATTTCATCAGAGTTATTACCATCCCCTTCATGCTTATCAACAAACATCTTCACCATATTGAAGATGTGTACCTGCACAAATTAGATAGCAAATGCAACCAAAACTATAGAAGCATGAAGTTAGCCATATCAGAATTACGGAAGCATTTCAACCTTACATATATCAGATACCCAAACTTAAACAAGAAACGCACATTCTTCAACATCTTGCTAGGGACTTTGTCATAAACCTTAGACTACTTCATAACAACTTTCATTAGATCTAGGGTTTCAATGTTTCTTCCAAAGGTATGACATACCTTACTACAACACAGAAAACCTTAGAAACAATTCAAACAAATATAGATCTACAAGGCATTTAACAACTTTCAGAATTCATAAGTTATATTTTCCATTAGGGTTTCCTAGATTTCATACAAGAGAATCAGTCAAAACCAATGACAACTTAGTCATCAACGTGACCAACGTCCACAAGGGTTAATTGCAATCCCTAGATTTTTAATCATCAACCACGACTAAAACTCAAATTTCAACTATCTTATACAAATCTCAAATTATCATATTATCATCATACATGTGAGATTTTTACTTCTACTAAGGTTTAACTCCAAAAACCCTAGAATTTCATTTTCACAATCTCAACAATTAATAGATCTCAGAGTGTTACACATACTAAAGATTTTAACTACTGCTAAGGTTTAGCTGCAAAACCCTAGATTTCCAAATATCATCATCCCATAATCTTAGACAAGGACTTATATTAAATCCTAAGACTTATGACCATCAATAACTAGGTCAACACACATATCTAGGAATTCTTTTTCATGGATAAGCATATCATATGTCAGACAACATTAATACATTAGACATATATTGACTTAGACCATGCTAAGGTTTCAACCAAAAGGACACACACACACACATATATATATATACTTAGGGTTTCATTCTTAAGGTCTTGCTTTCATAACAAAGGTTTTGCTTATAGGCCCAACCAAACCCTACAAATCTAGGGTTTCATAACATAGCAAAGCAAACTGTACTATTCCAAAATTTTCAAAGGTTCGAGATCTCAAACAAACATCATTCAACCATAGCAAGTTAAGATTTCATGATCATACAAAAATCCCAAACATGACATTATCAACAATAACTTCAAATAACATTTCACAATTTCCCTAAGTAGCTTAGGGTTTCAGATATTCACATTATCATATCCTTAGGCTAGGGTTTTCCAGAGAACCTATCTAGGGTTCTATAAAATCAATTAAGAATAGGAGTGGGGTATATTTATCAAGTGATGAGTCACCCAAAATAAGAATCAATATGATTCAACATAGCTAGACACAACAATGTTAGTAAAAGATTGTCAAATGAATAAACATTTACAATAAATAATTCAATGTTTTGTAGTTTAAGGCATACCTTTGTATCTTGACAAACCTTATCTTGGTGGCTCTCTTCCATACTCCTTAAGGATATAGCAAATGTTCTGATAATCAAGACAATAGAGGGAGAATGGTGATTAGTATTAATATGATCAAAATTTAAACAAGTACATGAAACGAAACACTGAAAGGAAATGAGATACTTATCTTTGGGAGTTGTTGGGGGCTCCCTCCAAAGCTTGAGGGATACCTATAAACTTATAAAACAAAAGAAAATGTATTTTTCATAGAAAATGTTAAAACCTATAAATTAAAAAATGCAAAATAGAATATCTAAGACTAAAAGTAAAGGATTTAATAGTGTAAATCCCTTATATCAAATTCTTCGGGTTTGACTTTCTCGGGTCTACTTCTTCAACAATGTTGGCTTGATCTCTTTCTCTCTTCTTGTTTCTTGGATTGTCAGGACAATCACTTCTGTAGTGACCCTTCTTATGACATTAATAGCATTCTACCTTGGACATGTCTACATTTTCCCTTGGTCCTTTTGATTTCTTTCCTTTGTGTTGAGCAATGTAGACAGCTGATACTCCTTCAGGATTGGAAACTAGAGAGATCCTCAATTCTTCTTAACTGCAGGTAGTCCATAGTTCTTCAAAAATGGGAGCTTCCTTCGAACTGTTAGGTCTTGTAGTAAACACACACCAAGTAGGTGGAAATATTAATAGAGTAGTGATCTTGAGTTCTTTGTCTGGAACAATTTCATCAATGGCCAAAAGATCATCTTTGATTCTTGTTATTTTCACAAAGGAGGCCAATGTATCTTCTTTAGTCATCTTTGTGGTCCTTAGTTCGTTCTTCAAGCTTGCCACTTTACCAATGTTCTTAATAGTGAATAACTTTGACAATGCTGCATACATTTCCTGAGCAGGATTGATGTTGGCTATAAATGAGACAAGATTGTCCTTTATTCCTTCTACCATTAGAGTCATGGCCACCAATTCTAATTCTCTGAATTTTACTTTGTCAGCATCACTGGAGTCATCTGTAGGCTTCTTTACTTTTTCTTTGACCAAGTCTAGTACCTTGTTCTTTTCAAGGATGATGTAAATCCTCTTCTTCTAAGATATATAGTTTGAATCTCCTTCAAGTTTGTTTTCTCCCTTGATTGTATTAGACATCTTCCTTGAATATAGTGGACTTCTTCCCTGAAATAGCCCTTTTGAATGGTTCCTTGATCAAGTGCTTGAGACTGCGTTTTTCTTCATTTTTCACCAAAGCTCTGGTACCATGTTAGAAAATCAGAAAGGCAGATTTTTTTTTTTATACTTGATAATTATTTATGATGTTTTTGACTTCTTATTAAGTTTTCTTTATACCTTCTTTATTTTTTCAAGCAATTACCAAAGCGAAAGCACATAAAACAATAGACACCAGATATAGGCACTATGCTAGGGAAAAATCCCCCTCCAGGAAAAACCCAGTGAAAATTCTCTTCCTTTCAATAATATTCTTTGAGACTCTTCACCCTAGACAAAAACCAGACCTTCCCTCCACACCAAGTCAGCTTCCCAGATCTTCAACCTCTCTTCCAACAACTTCGACTATGTAGCAGTGTTCGACATCAAGCAACTTCCAGCATCAATGAAACTTGGAAGACTTAGATCTCCCTATCTAGGGCACAAAACAGAGAGAGACATGCACCAAAATTTTGTTTTTCTTCTTTTCCTTACAGTCCACCCAACTCACACTTCCTTTGGCTTCTCGACTTCATACTTTGTGCTTCCCATCTTCCTTAGAGGTATTGAACTTGCTTGTGAGAGAGTGTGCTCCAAATGAATTCGATTTGCTTCTATTTATAGGCTTCAAGGAGGTCTAATTGATGTCCTTAGGCCGACTTGATGTGGAGGATACATAAATTACATTTGACTCAATACTTAACATTTTTACATGATTCAAAAGCCCAAGAAGGGTCTCTTTAAAAGTACAATGACTCTATTGACTCATAATAAATCCTATAAGTCCTCAATGGGGACTTTGACCTAAAACATGGTGGCACAAGCATGAAACCCATGCTTTAATAAGTCACAATAATAATAATAATTCTTTTCTTTATTCTTTTGACAAGTACATTACAAGGTGACTCAAATACATTAAATGAAGACCGAACCTAGTTACATTTTCCAACAGTTTGTAGATGTCTAGTTTGAAGACAAAAACGACATTTAAATGCATTGTTCTCATAATCTAGGAACTAGGTCCAACACTGGTTGTTGTGGGTCAAAAGGATACGATCAGGTAATCCTTTACTGAGGTCTACCTCAACACATCCTGGCAAAAGTATAAATTGCTTCTTTTGTTCTTTGTGTATCCATCTTGATGTATCTCCCCAACATGTTGGCGTTTCCTCTAGTACTTTTGGATGCCAAAAGTGGAGGGGTAAGTTATGTAATCTTACCTAGACCGGTATTTTGGAAACTGTCGTTGTTTTAGCATTAGAATCTAGGAACCATGGGTGATAAATAATCTCGTGTTTCACAAGAACTAAGGACCATAATGTAAAACCTGATCTCTGATCTCTGATGATTCAAATTTTACCATCAAGAAACCCTTTGAGCATAAGAGAATCTCATAGTGTATTGTCCAGGTCGTAAAGATCCACTAAAAAAGATCAACAAGTTTTGGCCAAAAACTATTGAACCTGCAAATGATTGCCTATGATTGATATGTTGTACATATATTATTGATCTTTGCTAGATCTACTGTTATTTTTGGAATATCATTCATTTGCTCTACAATATAGGGCCCAGGAATATTGAGGGTTTGTTCAAGTTTACATGATGTTGCAACCTTTCCTTTGAGGGAATATTTGAATGAAATAGATCCATTGGTTTGTCCTTTGGCTAAACTCGAACCCGTGGGAATATTAGATCCTGTCGAGCCTTAGATTAACAATGATCGAGGAGTTTTGTTCTATGCCATAGTCTTGTAAGCGCCTTTGGTCCTATATGGATCCCGCAATGATCAGGTTTTGCAGTTCCATTGGGATACCAAATTTTTTTTTAATCGCCAATTTCAGATCTCTCACCAATGAATCCATTCGAGTCCACAAGATGAACAACCTTGTTGTTGGGGTTTGTGCACAAATTTGGTAATCTGCATCTTCAACAGAAACATAAGTTTTCTCGCAGCTTATTGATGGATCTACATAGAACCCATCATTATTGCTCATTTGTTCATAAAAAACAATAGATTTGTGGTTACCCCTTCTCCCAATAGATAGATCTGCTAGATCTAGACCTCCAGAGTAACAAATAGACAGAGAACCCTTCTATTTGATGCAAAATGTTTTTGCCTGGGAGATCAACTTCCCCTTCCCTATCCCGTCCTTTATCGTCTCTACATGGTTTATTCCTTGTGAGTAGTCGATACCACAACCGCCATGGGGCTCAAAAAACTTGATAAATCTCAAATTGTTGCAAGAAAAAATATATCTGTATTTGTCATCTTGGAGTTCCAAATCATTAAAGGAGGAAGAGAAAGACGAGCAACCATTTGAGCGGAAAGGCCATTGAGGGTGCTGCAAAGGGCATAGAGTCGTGCCCACTGATCCATCTCATAGCGGGCATTAAAGTAGGCCCAGCATATCTCGCAACAGGGGAGGAGGTCTCTATCGGTGCCATAGACGGGATGGGAACCCGTTTCGTTTGCAGCAGAGAAAGGAGTGACCGAGATCCCCCATGGAAGACCCCCCTTCTCTTGTACCTCTGCCTCGCTTGGGAACCTCGACCCACTCGTCCTCACAACCATTATTCAAATCACTTTCTTTTACCTGCCCCAACAAATAATCTAATTAACGATTAATTTAGATTTTTTTTTTTGGGTATAGTCAAAACGATAAATTTATATTCAGTCAAAAAGTGGTAGCAAATCCCATGGTGCAAATAGTTCATATTTCAGGGCAACTTCTAGAGTTGGCAATAGACTTTAGGAATTCATTTTCTTTACGAAATGATCATATCGAAGACTAACTTGTTACGTTTCAAGCAAGATACACTGCCCATCCTAGGAAGTAGCTACAGATTCTTGAATTTTGAATCGATGACCCTGAATGTCCAGTTGGGGCTGCCAGGGTCCAGGATCCAAGGTGTTTGGCAAGTTCAAGGAATCAAGGAGTCAACCGGAAAGTGGATGCACATGGACAAGCTCACTACAAATTCTTCCAGTGTGTTCATTGCAGTTTCATGTTCTCCCATTTTTCTTTGATACTTCTAAGTGAGACTTGAACTTCAAGTTCCCAATATAGGCTTGAATCTAGTGGAGCTTAGTCGGTCGGCCGCATCGTTCTGACACCATGTGCAAAAGGAAGACTTTGTTATCTATGATCATATGTATCGTTTGAATAGCCAACGCATGAACAACATTTGCCTTTCTCTCTCCATGCCTTCTTGTTTGGCGAAGTTCTTTCATTCCCCACCGCACCCTGCATTGAAATCATTGGCAATCCATTACTGTTGGTAGAGGGGTGCCACACGACAATATTTCAAAAGGGTGATATGAAAGCCAACACAGGATGCGGAGGATTTATCTAACAATGAGGGGAAAAGTGGTTTAACTAGAGTTTAATATTGAGATTGCAAGAGGGAAATTGTTTCCCAATTTCACTAGGAAGTCCAAGAAACTGACACCAAGTAATTCGACCTAGAAACAATGATACAACCTTCAAAAAAACATTGCATCTATCCCTGGTTCTTTTCCGCTGGAGATGGAAATGGTGGTTAGTTGCTCTCACAGAAGGAAATGAGGAGGGACAATCTTTGATGGGGGTAGGAGGGCACAGCGACTTCATCTTCAAAAGGATAAATCTCTAATTGTAGGTTTTGGTTGCGGGTTATTTTGGTAGTGGATTTCTTCTTTATGGGATTTACTTTATACAATATGTATATCAAGTTTGTAGTTATGAAATTGATTATTATTATTATTATTATTTTTAATGTCATTTTCATACACCGATGGTGTATACAAAGTAAGGTGGAAAATGTTATCGATCGACGTATATTAATAACATTTATTATTGTGGTTGTGCTAGTTGACGCTCAACACGTATGGGGTGGATGTGTATACCATGATTGACTATGAATCACATTGGGTGATTATGGTTAAAAATGGTTGTTGATGGCCACCACGGTTGACAATGACTGACCATGGTTTCGAAGGGGGATAGATGGTTGATGATATGGTTGACCATAGTTGAAAGTGATCGATGAGGCTGACCATGGTTGACAAGTTTAATTGAGGTTGAAGTGAGTTCATTAATCTTGACCAAGGTTAACAACCATTCGTATAATAATGTATCTATGTTACATTAATCAAACATGTTACATTAATGTTGATGATGTTACACTTACATTCATGTTACATTAATTTTGACCATGGTTGACTAGGGTTGATGTTGCATTAATGTGAATGCTAATGTTACAATAATGGTTACTTTAATGGTTGACCATGATTGAAGAGGTTTTGTGAGGTTAACCATGGTTGACGAGGTTAATCGAGGTTGAAGTAATTTAAGTTTGATTGTTGTTGTTTGTCGTTAACCACTAATGTTAACAATGTATTTATGTTACATTAATCAAATAATGTTACATCACTGTTTATGATTTTTACATTGTTATATTAGTGTTGATTATGGTTGACTAGGGTTGATGTAATGTTACAATAATGGTTACATTAATGGTTGAAGAGGGTTCAGGAGGTTACAAATGGTTGATAAGGTTCACCATGGTTGATCGAGGTAAACCTTGGTGTTTGTCATTATTTTTGATATTTTTGTCAATGTCATGACATTTCTTGTTCTTTTCTCATTGTATTTCCAATAATATGTGTTAAGCCCATTTTAGTGTTATTTGTAGTTGATATTTTTGTTCATTTCATGCAAATTTGTGTTATGTTCTTATTGTAGTTTCAACAGTATTTGTTATATCTATTGCCAACAACATTTTTGTCACAATGTGATACTAGATGTCTTTCATCATATTGTGATGTGTTTGTCTTTTTTCCCCATAATATGTTTTTGTAATTTTATTTGAACACTAATATTGCCATGTTAGTTTCCTAACATGATTTTCAAATGACGATTTTTCATCAAAATATGATGTCTATTATTAGCATTCATCATAATGCGACATTTTTGGCTTGTTGCAATGTGGCGATAGTTTTTTTTTTCTTTGTGCAGGCATGTTCTCATAGCAGTTTCGTGGAACTTTTTTTGCAAACTCGTATTCTGAGGTTAGTTTTGTAATGTCACATCACAACAATTACTTTTGTTTAGCACAATGTGACCAATTATTTGTTGGTGTCATACATATATAGATTTGTGTTCATTGTTTTGCAACAAATGCATTATAATAAAAGATATACAAGGAATATGGTATAAGATATATAAAAAGGAATGAAGAAACATGTGTTCATGAAGTTTTTGAGTGAACTATTACAACATTGATGTATAAAAACAATTAATAAAGAAGAAAATGACTAAATTGAAATAAATATGAAATTATCACTAAATGCAAATTTTGAATTTTAAATTCAAATGCGGTATTCAAAAGAGATAAATGATAAATGAATTTTAGACTTACGAATTGCATAAAACATTGATTTATTTTTAAGATGAAAAGAAGGATGATGACTTTAATAATGTCACATAATAAGATTTCAAATCAAACATATGGTTCACGTTAATGTTATGAAACATGGCAACATTCCAAATAGTAGAAAATGTTACGTTAAAGGTGGATAGAATTCAATAAAGTTAAGAGGGTAATTGTAAATTTAATGTGATATTAAGCAAATAACAAAGGGAAAAAATGATTGAATTGAACGTAACATTACATTTTCATTAAATGCATATTAAAACTTTTAAACCCATTAAATGTAATATTCAAATAAAAAATGTGATAAATCCATTAATTTAATATATAAAAGATAGAAGTAATAGATATTAAAATGTTAGATAGTCAAATAGTTTAAGTGATGAATATATGAAATTCAATATTAAAAAAATGTAAGTGTTGCAGATCTCTTATATGGTAAAGATATAATATCCTATTCGAAAATGCAATAAGACTAGCGACAAATGCAACACCAATTAAGGCCAGTTGTTATAGAATGACTAAATTGCCTATGAAGTGATTCTCTGTTGGGTCAGTTGTTATGGAACGACCAAACTATCTGTCGAGTGATTCTCTCCTAAGTTTCATTTTAGCATCCCTTTCAAAAATATGATGCAATTGTCACACAAGTGTTTTCATGGATAACATTTGAAATGTTTAATAAAAGAGGTGGCATGAACGTTGACTTCATCCAATACAAACAAATAATTGGAATAGATTCTTTAGATAGAGAAGATGGATTGTGGGAGTGTGTGACTTGAACTATTGATTAGGCCATGTAGATACTTTCTTTGATCTACCACATAAATATTTCAGATAAAATGTCTTTGTCCCAATTTCATTATCAAAAATAGGAAGTTTGGAACCTAGGTGGAAAGGTATTGGTCATTTTGTTCCATTCCAAGAGAATTCTTTCTATAATCGAATCTGAATCGGGAAGGCTTCTGTGAGATCCAGACAATGAGGTAATTGTTGAAATTTATAAGTCTAACACATTAGAAATCCCTACTGCATTATTTTGTTTAATTTCCCCTACTTATTTATTCCATTAACAAGTTAGTTATAAATATAAACACTGAAATAAACACAAATGCAACATTAACTTATATATAGATCAACAACTGAAATACTGAGACAAACACACAAGGGACATCGTTATTTTTGGACAATCGTCCTTAAAAAAACCCAATGCAGGAAAACTAGTGCAACAAATATGAGGGTTTTAATATTATGCAGTTTTTTAATACAACTAGGGTGCTAGAAATGGCTCACCCTTTAGAGAATTTCCTTGGTAGAAGTACCTCTCTTTGGAGACAGATATTCCAGTTGATCAGCAACAGGATGATGAACCCCACAGTGACTTTGACGGTTCCTTAGCTGCACAGTGAAAGTTGATCCAAGCGTCTCTTTGGAACTGTGTCACCCTCCAGGGACTGCGTCACCCTTTTTTGCTCTGTGTTTGCCTCTCAGCTCCTAATATACCCCACGAAAATGCCTCAGCGCTGTCTCTTTAGCCCAACGTCATCTCTGCTAACCTCTACTGCCTCTGCGTCGACCTCTTGGCCTTCTACGTCAGCGTCTTGGCTCTCTGCGTCACCTGCGCTGGCCTCCTCAGCCTCTGCGCCAGCGTTCCAAGGCTTTGCGTTGTATCTCCGACACTTTCTCTGCCTCTCTGATATGTATTCTCGACCTTTTGTTGCACTTCCCCTCGCTGCAACATATCACTAACTCGATTTCTCATAAAACCCTGCTCCAGAAAATCGAATTCTTGATCAACTTGGTGTATCTCCAACTGACCCTCAAGCCTCCTCTTATACTTTTCTTGTTGAGTCTGTAACGGCCGAGATTAAGTCTCTAATCAACGACTAAGATTAGATTTGGCTTGATCCATGTCATTTAGAACATTCTCACCTAGTTTTATATTAATACCCATTAATATTTTATTTTTCCTAAGTTTAGACTTATGAACCCCATTAAAAATACTAATTATTTTAATATCTCTCCATTTGAGTGGAATTTCCCCAAACTATTTTTGGGTCTTGGAGATCTTATATGCCTTAGCCTCTCCACCAATTTTCATGGCTAGAGCACATCCGATGCTACCACAAATCAACAGTGATAAGAAGAGATTAACATGGATCCCTTCATTTTTGTTGCTTTCGTTATTGTTGTTGGATTATTTGTAGGGCTTGCTTACATTGGACCTGGCATTGGCCAGGGCACTGCTGTGAGCCAAGTTGTAGAAGGTATTGTGAGACAACCAGAAGTAGAAGGTAAAATATGAGGTACCTTATTGCTAAGTTTAGCTTTTATGGTAGCTTTAACAATTTATGAACTAATTGTGGCCTTAACACTTCTATTTGTGAATCCCTTTGTTTAATCTTGGAAAGAAAAGAAAGGAGAAGAATTAGTATTTCTCCAAGAATGTCCTTGTTCAGCTATGGGATAGGTTGATATGAATAATTAGCAAATGAATTATTCTTCTTATAGACCAAATTTTAAATGTGTAACATACTCTTCTTGCACAATGAGATCACATAAAAATAAATAAAGTTTGAAGAATCTATAATGTCTATAACTGCAAGGGAATAACAAAATTAATAAAGAAATATATCATTGAATGTAATGAAAAATATCTAAAGGAAAAAATAAAACATCAAAGAAATTGTGAACCAAAAGAGAAAATGAGAATTGTGTTATGATGACTTGAAATAATGTGAGATTATTTATTACCATCAATGTATTGATGTACTAATATAAATGCATGCTAATATATTAATGTATTAAGTGCTGTAAACAAATAATACATTAATGCAATACACTATTAACAATAATATTTGTAAGATAAGTGTGATATCATATAATTGTATTCATGTAAAATCTAATGATAAATACATACATTAGAATACAATAATTTCATCGAAAAAAACTCTAAGCAAGAAAGTTCAAGCTTATATATATAGAGAGAGAGCTCAATCATTGCTCTTTTTTCTTTCACTATTTTTATTTTTATTTTAGCATAACACTCAAAAGAGAAAGGTCATGAAATGTGTAAACCATTTATGGATTTCACTCTTGATATAGTTGTAAAGGTCAAGTATTGCCTTTCTCTATTAACAATATGAACAATGGCTCGTTCTAAAGTCAACGCTTGTTATTCGTGATAGTAAGCAGCGATTCCATCTTCAATTGTAGCTATTTACAATTTCCTTCGATAACAAGTGTTATAGGAACAATGTTAGGAGATGTTATGTCAAATAGAATACCTTTGTGCTTATAAAAAAAATAGTAGTGACGAATGGAAGTTGAAGGGGCTTACAACCAAGCATATAGAAAATATCTTTGAATATATCCAAGTGCGCCATTAGCTAAGCCAATTTCCACTAACAAGTTACATGTCACCATGACATGTTGTCCGCATCATAATAATAGTTCATGTTCCAACTGGTCATCATCAATACCAATAATTTTTGTACATTTAGTATGCTTTTCAACACATCTTGCGATTGGAGAATTCAATGATTTGAGCATCTACCTATTATGTAGAATGACCAAATTATTTGTTGTGGAAAAAAAAAAAAAAAAAAAAAAAAAAAAAAAAAAAAAAAAAAAAAAAAAAAAAAACTAGACTTTTTTCGTAGGAGGCAATCTCATGTCAACATGTGACATGGGAAGATCCCAATTAGCAAGAAATGGTTTTATATTCCTAATGTTAGATAGAATATTATAAAAGTGGGTTGTTTTATAATTTCCTTGGTGGAAAATTGCATCCAAAGTGACAAAAATGTTGAATTTCTCCCTAACACTTATCTTGTCATTTTACCTTCATATCAATGTTTATCTTTGAAAGGTGGAAACAATAATAATGGATCTACCACCAATAGGAGTAGATGTATAATCTCGGAATGCTTCTCATAAATGAGAATTTATCTACATGAATAACCTTGGACATATAAAGCTCATTTCATCAATCAGGATATATCGAATATGCCTCATTTCTTCTTGAAATATTTCCAAACTTTAGCCATGGAATGGTCACGTATCATTAATAGGAAGCTTTAAACCATAGTGTATTGTTTTTGCATGTATGTTAAAGGAAACAATACCAATTGGAGTGAGAAATAGTAGTGATTCATACCATTAATTGAAGTAGAAGGATCATGAAAAACACAAATGAATAAGAAAAGATTTTACAGTGCCATTTGTTCCTTGAATAATCAATGGCAAAAAATGATCTTGAAATCAAGTCGTCGTGTTTTTGACAAGGAAGATGGTGAGATAAATGTGTTCCCAATTGACTTGTCAACAACGATACCTTCATATTGAGCATTTATTATAAAATGAACTAGTTGTTCTTCAACATCATCTGAGATCATTATTTGTTGCTTGTTATAATCTATATCAAAGTCCCTTTAACCAAGATTGTGAAGGTAAAAAATATTGACATTATGTGGAGGAATTATTCGAGACAAAAGTTTTCACTCTTCAATATCTTCTTTAACATTGGGTTTTTGTACTAGGAAGTCATCATCTTCTTCTACATTTACAGAGGAAAAAACTTTCAATCAACATTCCATGGTTGATATCTAAAATTCCTCAAATTCTCAATGACTATTTCAGTTGAAAGGCCTATATCTAATGGAAGGTTACAAAATGGCTTGTACAAAAATGTCACAAAATCTTCTAAATCCTCATTAGGAACATAATAAAATCATGGCCATGTTCTAATAATGACATGGACATCTCTATGTTTCCATGGCTCTTTTTTACAGTTGGCATCAAATCTCCAAGATATTTTTTCTATCAAAGACAATTACTCTAGAAAATCAGGACGACTTCGATATATCTGAACAAAACTATGTTCTCAAGAAAATTAACGAGCATCCAACGTTCAAGGAAAAAAATTGCAACTACACACAACAATAGATAGCTTTAGAAGCATGTGGCAAGTTTCCTGTGGTACAATGTCACGATCAACAATTGTTTCTGCAATGAACCTTTTGTATGCACACAAAAATGGCTCTTCACATCCACTTCAATTTGTAATTCTCGTCATCATGTCATGATAACTTTTTGATCTCTTTTCTGCTTTTGAAGCATACTTTGCATTTCAAGATTGCATATCAAGAAACAACTAGCTGAAAATCAACATTTGCACGCCACATTATTAGAAGATCAAAATTTGTGAATGTTTACCCCATCATCGTTCCATGCATTCTCAAATACCTTTTGTCCTTTCTCATCTATGAATAATATTTATTTATCATGAAGTTGCCATGGAGAATTATAGCATCATACAATGATAGACCCCTTTTTCCACAAACAACAATCAACACTACACTTTGTATGCCTTTGAACATGATTCAACAAATACTCATAAACTTCACGAGGATTGCAAGAAAATAATTGTGAAGTGTTCAAAAGGAAAGGATCATCATTTAGGCTTCAAGGAACCACTACATTTCTTCGATGCACGTGGTGTGGATTCCAAGCTATTACATATCTATCAAATATGTCTTTGCAACATGCACATTGGAAAGGTTAGAACAATCCAATATTTCCATGTTTGGAGAACCTAGCAACCATAAGGAACCATGGATGCATGTTGAACCTCTATGTTTCCACTCACACTTAAACAAAAAGAAGCTACAATTAATATATAACAAAAAATCAAACGAAGACAAAATTGTGCCAAAATGATAAAAAGAATAAACCACAAAAACAAATAAAGACAAACCTAAACCAAAAGTCTTTAGCTCTAAAATACTTTTGGAGGACGAATCCATGAAAGATATTGAATCTATGGTGCATATACATGGCAACAATATGAGGATATTGTTAGTTTTTTGTAGCACCAGATGGGTGTTATAGTCTCGACTTTTGTCAGTGAGGCTAACGAACATAGGATCTCTAAAACCCATAAAATGTTTTAGGAGAAAACAGCTAGAGATGGCTCAATTAAGTCAATTGATCAATAATTAGATATTTCCTAAGTCTAACTTTGGAAAAGTGAATAATTAACAGTAATTAATTGAGAAAGGTGAGAATTCTCTAGAAAATCACATGGATCGAGTTTGTGATGATCTTATATGTTGATGGGGAACTAATCATGGTCATTGGCTCACTAGCAAAAGATTATAAGAGAAACTCGATGGGTAGATGGAGAACACATCAGAGAGGTTGACTTCCTTGGAAGATTGACTATCCAGTTGCAGAGGTCCAACGGGGAAGAAGAGTTCAAGCCAAAGGGACGTAGAGACAGAGAGGGAGTAGACACAATGATTCCAGAGGAGTTTCCAGTTTTGGAGGGGCAACAATAGAGAGGCCGAGTCATTCCACTAGAGGTTGCACAGGGACTACATAGGCAACTTCAAAAGGCTATTCAATTTGGCTGAGGAGGACGTTGTTTCAAGGGCCGAAGGCATGGACAATTTCCAGAGGGTCAGAGAATCACTTCTAGCAACAACAAGAAGTAGGACATCTTGATCAAAGGAAAATTCAGGCAGTGAGAGTTACAAGTTGCGCAGGGGTCTTGGATAACCAATTCAAGTGGCCAGTTTGCTACCGGATTGCTTGTAGAGAAGGGGAAAATTCCCTTAGTAATTTTGGCCAGATTATTTGCTAAGGATTTCCAATTTGGCATCTAGATTGTACTCAAAAAATTCGCTGCAACATTAATTATAATAATAATACCCTCATCTGCTGCACCAGTTTTCCCACATTGGGTTTTTCCAAGGACAATTGTCCCAAAATAACGGGTCTAATTCATATTGTGTGTGTGTTCTATTTTCTTAATTCCAGTTTATTTTCCGCAACATATTTTATTTTGGTGAAAATTGCAGTTGTGATTTTTTTCATTGTTTGTCGTAGCAAATAAACTGCACTTAATAATAATTAGTTAGAAGAATAATTTCTAGTTGTTGCAACAGAGTAGAAAATTTCACATGGTATCAGGGCAGTGTTGAAGACAGATCAGGAGCTCAATAACGAGGGAGAACTTTTGCAGCTTTAGAGGGAGTCTCTAGGCAAAAATTTTGGATCTGCCCAGGGCACCAACATGAAGTGTGAATTAGTAGAGGCAGGGTTCAATTTTGTGTTTGCAGGCAACTAAAAATTAAAAGAGACTCAATTGCAGTGATTTGTAGGAAATGGTGTTGCCAACAAGCAATTTTGATGAGTAGATCAATAATTTTGTTGTGCAGATTTGGGCGTAGTTGGTTTGCAACAGTTTTGTAGAAGCATATCAACATTGGGTGGAAGAGAAAAAAAACACACAAAGAAAGGAATTTTCAGAATTTCCCAAAGGATTTCCAGATCTAATTTTCTAGAGGAAATACGAGATTTCTATAACAGAAGGCAATAGAAAAGAATATTTGCACATTCCAAGGAGTGTAAGTAACAGAGAAAATACTCGAGCAGGAAAGGGAGGAGATTCCAGTAGAAATTATGTGTAGATTCAATACTGCTTATGAAATTTACTAGATCACAAGACTTGAAGCTACTCTACTGATTTGCGGAATTTAATTCACCATCTAGAACAAAAATCATAGACACAGAAAAGGAAACATCACACATGCACAAAGATTTATCTAGTGGAAATCAACTGCTCAAACCCCTTAATATCTATAGTGCATTAATCAAAGAATAGAGATGAAATGCATATACGTGTTCAAGCCTTAGCACACCCTGCAAGTGTATAGTTTATCCCTTTGGCTAACTCACTGATTGTGGCCAACACTTAGCCAATTTTGAAGCCCTCCAAGCTCTTATTTCCTTGTGTTGCTCCTTGAGGAATTAGGCCCCTATTAATTAGGAATTTCCTCCAAAAGGCTTGCTCAATTCCTAGGATTGATCTCCTGACCAATGCAATAAACTATACACTCAATCTAGTATATAATTAATTGTTCATTTCCACAGAATATCCATCTCAATTGGGTAACTTGAATTCTCTGCATGCATGAGCTAAAATGGGTTAACTGATCTGTTATCTGGTTGATCATTGAATGTGGTTGAAGTTACACTTCCATAACTTGACCTTCCACTAGTTCCTCTAATAGTTTGGACTAGTTTAAATGACCATAACTCAATTTAACTGAATTAAATTATTACAACTGAAAATAATTCAACCTAGGCTCCTAAAATTTAGGAATCCACAACACACGATTGAACTTTAGGCCCCTAACTCGAATTAACTGAGCTAAACTCCATTTTTTTAGGAATCAACTCAAGTATATTTAACTTCAACTCATTAACTTGAATTGAATGTTCTTAACTAAGTGACAAGAGACATGTCACCTCCAAGTTTCCTATTGATGTGGAATGATGTGGAATTTCGAATTTCCTCAATTTTATTAAGGCGAAATCAAATTAAGAATTTCCTGCTACATTTTTCAACACTTCCTCTTAGCAATAAAGGGATTATCAACCACACCTATCCCGCAACTGTGGAATGTACTACATGCAACACATCTCATTGTTGTTGTTGCTACTGCAACATCTGCAACTAAGAAACATCCAAAAAAAGCAAACTTAATCAATTGTGTTTGCAACTGTCTACTGGGAAAATTGTGTTGTTGCTGACTCTGCTATTGAGCCTCCTGCTCTGCTGTCAACACTCCTCTGCACTACTCATTATAAGACTGACATTGATCCTCCTACCACTGAATACTTTGGACCCCCATAGCAAGGTAATGATCCACGAGGAGAATTCCTCAATGGACCCTGCCCAAATTTATGTAACTCTGGGACTAAGGATCCACATCGCCCCACCTCACTCCTGTAGGTATAACTTCACGCATGGAGAAATTTGATCTACTCATATCGTTGTTACTACTTCTCTATTGTTGATGCTACAACCACTATAATAATGAGTGTAATCTCCCCATATCTTAAAGTACTAGCTTCCATATTGATGCTCCCTCTGAAACTAGACTTTGTCTCACTCTCGATCTCCCTGTGGGAAATATCTCTATTCCTCAATAGAATAACAATGTCAATTACCACAACTCCTTTTTGTGTCACTAAACATTGGCTCACTGATCTGCCCACTACCAACCTTCTAACTCCATTAAGAAGTCTGTACATAGGATCTTTTGGATTTGCCCTGAACTAGGGTTCCATAACTTTGTGTCTTAACAACTCCTTACTTCTTCAATGATCATTGTACATGAGGAATTCAATGACTCATTTCTAATATGAATCTAGCTCCGATACCATGTATAAATTATGTGTAGATTCAATATTGCTCATGAAATTTACTAAATCACAAGACTTGAAGATACTCTACTTATCTGCATAAGTTAATTCACCATCTAGAACAAAAATCATAGACATGCAAAAGGAAACATCACACATGCACAAATATTTATCTAAGGGAATACTCAAAACCCCTTACTATCTATATTTCATTAATCAGAGAACAGAGGTGAAATACATATGCTTTCTCAAGCCTAAGCACACTCTACAAGTGTATAGTCTATCCATTTGCCTGATTGTCTGACTCTAGCCAACACATAGCCAATTTTCAAGCTCTCCAAGCTCCTACTTCCTTGTTTTGTTCCTTGAGGAATTAGGCCCCTATTAATTAGGAATTTCCTCCAAAATGCTTGCGCAATTCCTAGGATTGATCACCTGACCAATGCACTAAACTATACATTCAATCTAGTATATAATTAATTTTACATTGACTTGGAATCTCCATCTCAACCTGGTAACTCGAATTCTATACTTGCATGAGGTAATTTGGGTTGATTGATCATTTATCTGGTTGATCACTGAGTGTGGTTGAAGTTACACTTCCACAGTTCTTGTAATAGTTAGAACTAGTTTCACTAACCATAACTCAATTTAATTGAATTAAATTGCTACAACTGAAATTAACTCAACCTAGGCTCCTAAAATTTAGGAATTCGTTGCACACAACTGAACTTCATGTCCCTAACTCGAATTAATTAAGGTAGACGCCTATTTTTTAGGAATCAACTCAAGTAAACTGAACTTCAACTCATTAACTTGAATTGAGTGTTCTTAACTAAGTGAAAAGAGCCATGTCACCTCAGTTAACTCCTCCAAGTTGTCTGCTGATGTGGAATTTCCAATTTCCTCAATTTGATTAAGGCAAAATCAAATTAAGAATTTATTGTTGCATTTTTCAACACTCTCTCTTAGTAAGAAAGGAATTATCAACCACCCTTATTTTTCACCTGTGAAATGCACTGCATGCAACACCTCTCATTTTCGTTGTCACTATTGTAACATCTGCAACTTAGAAGCATAAAAAAAAACAAACGGAATCAAATGTGTTTGCAACTGTCTACTGGGAAAATTGTGTTGTCGCTGACTATGCTATTGATCCTCCTACTCTGCTATCAACACTCCTCTGCACTCCTCATTATATGACTAACATTGATCGTCCTGCTACTGAATATTGTGGGCCATCATAGCAAGGTAATGATCCATGAGGAGAATGTCTGTTGGCAGGCTAAATCCTTCTTGCGGACAAGACTGATCTCCCTAGTATCAACTGATATCTAGCAACAAGCAGGACAAACAAATCTACCTTTCTCTAAACATATTGCGATTTATTAATAAAAACTAAAGAGGTGTTTTAGACCCTACCTTAAGTCCAATGCTAGTTTGTGGCAACCATGCTCCAACAGCTTCAAAAGAGTTTCATTTTAAGAACCTGCAATCACAAACAAGCACGCATGAAATAACACCTTCATAGCTAATATAATAAATCATGTTCATCATGGTGATCAAGGAATCCATGAAATAAACCATAAAACACAGCTTATTAAGAAAAATAAACTTGATTGTATTAACTTTGAAATAAAAGAACTTTACAACCTTGGTGCCTTGATGCTGTACAAGCTCTTCCCAGGGTCCAAACAGGAATCTCCTCTACTTTGACAAGCTTCGCTCTCTTCCAAATGAGATAAAAAGGTATGTAATCTCTCATCTCAAAAGCTCAATTAGGAAGACTAAGTTCCAGCAGCATTTACCCTAAAAAATATTCAGCTTTCAACCTCTCAATAACCAGCCCAATGCTTCATATTATAGTGCAAAGGAAGGAGGTTACAGGTCCACCAATGAAGGGATATAGTCCTCCTTCAAAGGAATAAGCTCCTCACATCAAGGGGTTAGCTCCTTAAGGAAAGAGATGCATGAACCCTCAAGAACCGAACTTGTCAGCTCAAGATTCCCTTTAGAAGCTTCCAGAAATGACTCAAAGTGAGTTTTTAAGAATGTACTTGCGCCTTTTTAACTTTTACAGGGGTTCGCACCCATAACACAGATACAGGGCGGTCAGGTGCACAGGGGACATGACCAATAGGTGCGGAACCACAGGTAATGCTAAGAGAAAGTGCGAAACCATAATTTTATAGATTTTTAAGGTCTTTCTCTTATTTTCAAGGCTTGATATGAAGCATTGAGGTTTAAGACTTGCAAAGGAGGAAGGTATGAGTGGTGATAGACTCACATTGATTGTAGAATGTCAAAGTGACAATTTTTGTGCAACAGATTTCCCCCTAAAGTGCGAAGTCTGTAATAGATGAGGATGGTTTTGTCATCTAAGAAGAGTGAAGTACTTTATCATTCCAAGGATCTTCCTGTGGATACCCTGGTCGGAACCTGTAAAAACATTCAATGCAAAATATATATATATGAACATATCATCGCTGAGGTAGGCATTCCCATACTCAGATCAAAATTGACTAGAAAATTATCTAAACTGCTCTGATACAGGAATGATTTTGTAATACATCACAAGTATAGACATATGTAGACACAGTATGGGTGCAGCCATCTGTTTATGAATAGTCCACTGTGTAATGAATAACAAAATTCTCCACAGCCTGGATGGTGGAAACTAGATCTAGGGTCTTGATTTCTGCTTCCCGAACTAGTACGATTCTATCCATGTGAATGAATCTGTCGAAGTTGAACATGGTAGAAACCACTTGATTACCAGTCAATGATGTGAACTTTTAACAAGTGTGAGAGGAACCACCAGTAATGGCAATGGCCCTCAAAGTACTCAGTATAATCCATGAAATGTGAATAAATGAGTCGATGTTGAACACGTCACAGAATCCTTTGATCAAAGGTCAATGATGCAACATGTCATCAAAGGCGAGAAACCTGCCATTAAGGCATGCAGATTCCAAGGTACTGACGATTTCTAGATCATCTTTCTAGATAATGAGTTGGAGTCGATAGAAAGCGATCCGTCGTAGGCAAGCGCACAACATGAAATCAAAGATCAAGTTTTGAAGAAATGTATTTGGCAAGGACTAACTCAGGGATGGTCAAGATGAATGACAGATATTTTGCAAATGAATGGTTTATTTGAACTGACCTCTTAAACACATAACGACACTGCAGATGGTTTGGTGACAAATGACCCAAAGCTAATACCCAAAAACCGGTTGAAGACTTTTAATATGGTTTGATTAACTGTTAGGCAAAGGATTTCCCAACCCAGGTGAACAAAAAATGTCGTGTTCAAGAGTAGTTAATTGCTTTTCTAAACACAAAGTATAACAAACAGTTTCATTTTTCTCTCTTTTCCCCCACCATTTCTGGCAAGTACCTCTTTATTTTTGACAAGCTTGAGGAAGATAACATTTGCTTGATTATAAGCTCATCCTTCGGATGAGTCCAACTTAGTTTAAAATTCAAACCCTAAGGAGTGGTCCGTTCCTGTTTGAAATTGAACAGGTCCTTTACTGTTAAATTTTAATGATTCCAGTGTAGGAGAAACTCGGTGTTTTTCAATTTTAGGGAGTCAGAAGAAAAACTTAAGAAAACTCCATGGTTTTCCTTTTTCGTAAATTTGTGTCTCCAAAGCCCGAAAATGTGTAAAATGATACTTGAGAGAACCGCTTGATCGTTACGATCAAGGAGTGTTTTTCATAATTAGTGCCTTCAATCTAAAAAAGTAAAAAATTGATCGAAAACACGTCGTTTTATTACCAATATCGAACTTGAAACGACAAAAGTCTGGCAATATTTTCGTGTTTATATGGTTAGAAAAGAGCTGTAAGTGGACCGTCCTTTTAATTCCGTTTTAACGAGTTTAAAAAGAAAAAACTCGGTAATCTTTTCATATTTTATGAGTCAGAAAAATAGCTTAAAGAGGACTCCTATGTTTCGCTTTTTCGTAAATTTTGAAAGAGCCCAAAAAAGCGAAACAGTATGCTCTTCGTTGAAAATGATCAATTCTCCCTGAAAACCCAATATTCTGCACAAAAACTCAAAACATTACTATACCTGTTTAAAATTAATAAAAATGCATCAAAAGTGACCTTTTTAAAGTGAAAAATAAACAAATTAAAAATTCATTTATTCAAAAAAACTTATAAAAAGGGCTTTTGTAAATTCATTTTTACCGTTTGACTTTAGAGTGAAAAGTAAGAGCTTTTGGTAAGAAACTTCCTGTGAAGATTGCAGAAAATCCGACTGTTGGAATCGAGAATCGTCCTCTCCAGGTAATCCACATCATCCCTATCTTGCATTTCAACTGTTTAATTTTCATTTTAGGGCTTTAGAATTGATTTTTTAAGGAAAAATTTGGTTAAAAAATCGCTCGTGGGGGGTCTGCAGGCACGGCATGTGGCCTTTGCAAACCCCGACTTTTTCGTATACAGGAAAAAGTCGGGGTCCCGCACCTTCTCTTAAGGAATAGTGCCAACCTACGCACTGTCTCTAACTAGCGGATGCGGACCCCGCGAAATACGTTTCTAAAAACCTAATTTTTTCATTTCCGCCCAAATTTTTTGAAATTACAATGTTCTAATCTGCCTTTTTTGCAATGTAGATATACAAGATGCTCATTTGGCGGGAACAGGAACACGAAGATGTGGATCAAGCCACATTAATTCATCCACATTCAATACAGGCATTAAGAGCATGCAGACTATTGAAATTCTGAGCCATACCCGGCATGAGGGCTCAGGTAGACTTTTTGCAATGGCTGGTAGACAGGTGGAGCACACAAGACTAGAGTTTCATAATTGGTGGCCACTGGCTCGAAATCGAGCCAGATGACATTTATTTCCTGACTGGTTTGCCCAAGAGAGGCGAAGGATTATCTCTATTCGGGACTAGGCCAGGTGGCCAGTCTGTCACTAGCCTCCGACTAGAGTTTTGTAATGTCCAAGTTGTGGACAAACGGATAGATATTAAGATTATCTCCCTTCTTGAACTTAAAGTGATCGCATTTACTGTCACCAGACTATGCGGGAGCGCAACATTGCATCTAGCTACTGGATCCCAAATGCGAATGGCAGTAGACTGCTTCCGAGACACCATCTTCAGCTGGTGCGATGCCGTGTTGGCGAATGTGAAAGGCCAACTAACTAGGGCAAAGAATGGACAACTAAAGAACTTTGGATATGGTTTCTTAGTTGTGAGCTTTGGCCTAGACAGGGTCCCTATGTTGGTCCCACAACATATTTCCGTTGACGCTGGACTTCCTTGAGATCCTAGGATTATGCGTTGGATTGCAGTCATGGCCGATCATCCTGAGGAGGGTACAGAGGTTGACTGATTTTCACTAGAGTATTTTCGTTGGTTGGAGAACCAACTTTTCGTGATTCAGGACTTTCCATATGCTGGGATGGATTATCATGGTGATCCAGACATGGCTCTTCCACTAGGAGAGCAATGGGATGATTCAGGGAAAATTATTTTCAACATTTCCTAAATTTTAAACTAATTTATTTATTTATTTATTTATTATTATTATTATTATTATTATTATTATTTATTTTATTATTATTATTATATTATTATTTTTTTATTTTTATTTTTTTTTTTTTTTTTTTTATTTTATTTTTTTTTTTATTCGTCCAAAACTGATAGTAAAAAGTTTTAAATGCAGATGGGGGTCCACGACAACCAGCCGCTCTCCCACCCTATGAGAGAAGACACCCTGCTGCCACGACACCGGCCCCACGAGACCAATCAGCAGAGACCCTGACCGAATTGGAGCATCATCTAGAGCATTTAACAGTAGATATCCCGGAAACTAGTATAGATGATATTCCTCTTAGGCTACAGCGCTATGTGATTGGGGTCCCAGGACCTTTTAGGAGGTTCTTTTGTAGTGTGGCCCGATTAGTGGTTTCTTATCGTGATCATCATTAGGGATAGTATGATCACCCTTGTAGACTTATATGACATTTTATATCTTTTGTGTTATCATTTTTTCCGATCATAAGTTGTTTTTCAACCTATGATCGAAGACGATGTATATTTGACACACTTCTATGCTATGATATATCACTATTACTGACTATCTTGTATAACATGTTTATGGAATGTTTTTAAATTTACTGTCTTGATTATTGAAAATGTCTATTTAACATTCGAGAAGCAACTGCATCTGC
>APFE031220278.1:97997-143931 GCA_000404065.3 Pinus taeda
ACAGGTCCACCATTGAAGGGATAGAGTCCTCCTTCAAAGGGATAAGCTCCTCACATCAAGGGGTTAGCTCCTTAAGGAATGGGATGCATGAACCCTCAAGGAGTGAACTTGCCAGCTCAAGATTCCCTCTAGAAGCTTCCAGAAATGACTCAAAGTGAGTTTTTAAGGATGTACTTGCGCCTTTTTAACCTTTACAGGGGTTCGCACCCATAACACGGATACAGAGCAATCAGGTGCGCAGGGGACATGACCAATAGGTGCGGAACCGCAGGTAATGCTAAGAGAAAGTGCGAAACCATAATTTTAGAGATTTTTAAGGTCTTTTTCTTATTCTCAAGGCTTGATATGAAGAACTGAGGTTTAAGACTTGCAAAGGAGGAAGGTATGAGTGGTGATAGACTCACATTGATTTCAGAATGTCAAAGTGACAATTTTTATGCAACAATGCCTCAATGGACCCTGCCCGAATTTATGCAACTCCGGGACTAAGGATCTACATCGCCCCACCTCACTCCTAGAGGTATGGTTACATGCATGGTGAAATTTGATCTAATCATACTTGTCGCTATTTCTCATTTGCTGCTTCTGCACTGCTGCTCCAACCACTGTAATAATCAGTATGATCTCCCCATATCCTGAAGTACTTGCTTCCAAAAGGATGCTCCCTATGAAACTAGACTCCCTCTCAGTCTCGATCTCCTTGTGGGAAATCTCTCTGCTCCTCAATCTACCAATATTAATGATCACAACTTCTTTTTGTGTCACTAACATTAACTCATTGATCTACCCACTACAAACCTTCTAACTCCATTAATAAGTCTACACATAGGGCCTCCTGGATTTTCCCTGAACTAGGGCTCCATAGCTCTGCATCCTAACAACTCATCAGTTCTTCAATGATCACTTTATATGAGGACTTCAATGACTTATTTCTAATGTGAATCCAGCTCTGATACCATGTAGAAATTGTGTAGATTCATTATTTCTCGTGAAATTTACTAAATCACGAGACTTGAAGCTAATCTACTGATATGCAGAAGTTAATTCACCATCTAGAACACAAATGATAGACATGCAAAAGGAAACATCACACATGCACAAAGATTAATCATGGGGAAAACAACCTCTCAAAACCCATTACTATCTATATTTCATTAATTAATGAATAGAGATGAAATACATATGCTTCCTAAGGTTGAGCACATCCTGCAAGTGTATAACCTATCCCTCTATTTGACTGGCTAAATTTGGCCAACGCTTAACCAATTTTCAAGCCCTCCAAGCTCCTATTTCCTTGCGTTGTTCTTTGAGGAATTAGGCCCCTATTAATTATGAATTTCCTCCAAAATGTTTGCACAATTCATAGGATTGATCACCTGACATTAGGAGAATTTTGAGGTCTAAAATGGGCCTCCTAAGAAAAATGTACAACCAAAACAAACTTTATAAGAACCAATAGGATTCAAGATGATTATGTCAACCATGGGGGATGATTCACCATTTTTGGAGTAAAAAAATAAAAACATTAAAAAATAATAAAATAATTAAACTACTTTTTCAACTCGTATTTTCAACTTATCTCCCTAATGTTTTACTCAAATTTCGAGCAGAAGTACTCGTTGGATGCAAAATTTAATTCCTCGTCCAAGTAGTACCTATATTGCATACTTTTGATGGATTGTGCTACACGAAAAATAAGAAATACCTGAAAAAACATGATTGCAATAGTGTTTTTCATATATTTCTCAATTTCATGTAGTAGGGTCTGTTAGATTCCTACTGCAGCAGGTTATTCATATTTCATGATTGACATTTTACAGGCCAAATATGTCATACTTTGCATACTGCAATGCTCCATATTTACTTAACAGTCTCCAAACGAAGAAGGCTACTTCAAGTTCATTCAATTGCCTTCCAAATTTTGTAAAGTTTTCCCGGTATCGCCAATTTTTCAGTTAAAGGGAGGTTCAAACAGCCTAATCTTGGTCTCCCTAGGTTTAAATTTCCTGTTTTAGAATGTAGAGAATGCAAATCTGTCCAAACAGCTTAATCTTGGCAGATTCTTAGATAGGTAGAGAAGCAGAGGAGCCCAAAAGCTTAATCTGGGCCCTTGGAAGAAATAAGGGTAGTATGTAGAATAGGAAAGCATCAAAAGAAAAATGAATGATGGGTTTGCAAGTCTAAGTGCACCCAAATCAAAAGAAGAAAAAATGCTAGGTAAGTAGGCTGGGTAGGTAGTTCTAAGGTTGCTGAATCCCAATTGCTGATTAGTTCCAGACTTTCAGGTGTCATCTCATTCAGAACACAATCAACAAGAAATTATGTGCGAGAAGCTCAAAAGAGGTATAACTAACTCCCCTTCTCTGCTTTCCCCAATCATTAACTAACTTCCCCAAAAGAGGTCAAGATCTGCTTGACGCCTCTTAAGTTCCATCATTTTCATAACACCAGCTTGAGTAAAAATCTGCTTTACTCAAATTTGTTCGATACTTTCTCTAAAGAATGGTCCTACCCCCTTGTAACAACCTAAGGTCTCTCGAACTTAGCACTTTCTTACCACCTCCATATTAACCACTAACATTATTATTTAGCTCCCTATTCTTCCCGTCCCCCTATTAATATTAAGTAAATTTCCCCTACGTAATATCCCTCCCCCTGATTGAAAATAACCATAAGCACCCCAGGGAATTGCTCAGTTTACCTGAAACTTAGCAAGAACCCTTAACCTTCAAACCATCTCCCAGATACAATGGACTCCTTCCAGAGTATGAAATCCCTCTCAGGTAATCGGACCCCTTCCGAAACCTCAAAATGCCCTTCGCACCCACCTACTTGCTCTTTCCGCCCAAAACTTACACTCCGCAGAACCTTAAAGCCAGATCGCATCGCAAGATCGCACTTTCCTCTCCATGCAAGTTATGACCCATCCGTCACCACTCGACGTGATATTACGATATCGGCGGTCGCAAGCGCCAAATGCCCAACTCAAGCAGCCTCCGTTCCCCGCCGATGCGATATTGCGATCGCATCGGAGCTAGTTCATTGCATTACCTCCAGTATCAGCACCTCACCATGTCATTTTGTACCAGGGACCCACCACAGCTGACGTCATCCGCCGTACAGTCGACATCATGCTGACGTCAGCAGCCAGAAAGCCGAAACTTCGAGCAGGAAGAAAAATCACACTTCGGAGCTCCAGAACAAGAAATGGAGGCAGTTTTCGATGCGTGATTAGCGCGAAGTGTGCATTGCTACAGGAAATAGGCCGTTTCGAGGAATCTTCGCGGAATCTTTTGATTTCTTAGTCCCTTGTGCGCCCAAAAGCCTGAAAATCGCCCGATCGTGCCAAAGTGATCCGGTTTAAAGATAGTAGCAGATCAATTACAGAGTTTAAAGTGTATCAGATCAAATCATCAGGCATCAAGCGTGTCAAAGAGTATCAATCGACGACGGAAGCCATCAATGTAGTGGCAAAGAGTATCAATGAAAATCTTGAGCAGTGGCTCGAAGCAGGAGAACATTTAATACCTTCTAGCAGATTCATAGAAAGAGGGCGAAGCCACTTGAAGCTCTCAAATCATAATTATTGCACATTTAACTCACACTAGAGCAGAACTGCAGTTTCCAAAGCACAATCATTCCAGCAGCACCGCATCTAGCCAAGGGCCACATTGTCACCTTTTCTGATTCAGCTACCCCTAGCGCAGCCAAAAATATTTACTTGCATTTAATTCCAGCGACACTTAGATTTTTGAAGAGTCTTCTAGCAGACCTATTTAGGTCAGTTGTAATGATGTCTTTTCGATATTTTGCTTATAAATACCACCCTAAACAATGTTGTGACGGGTTGGTTGGTTGGTAGTAGTAGTTGGTTAGTCTCCTTTCCAGCATTTTCTTCGAGCAGAGACTCGCACTGTAACTGTCATAATTTCCATAATCAAATATTGCTGAAAGCATGGATTGCGAAACTACTTGATGTTTTCACTTGGCCAAGGAATGATTACGGAATTCCTATGCTTCTACATGATTCAATAAGTGTTTCTCTCCTCTGTTAAATTTTATGTTTTTTTACCACCGTTCCGCCTTCTAAATTGCAGGAAAAAAGAATAGCTTAAGATTTGTTTCATTACACCTTAAGTTCAATTTTTGCAATTTTCGATGTTTTCTTCAGAAATAGCTATGAGCATGTATACTTAAATGATCTTGTTTACGCTGTTTCTTTCACATATGAATGCATGTTTAGGAATTCTTAACTGCTCCTGGATCCCATTCATCCATTTCTCCTCTTTTTCAACATGATGAAATGATTCTCCTTTGCCTTTCATCCCTGATTTTCATTCCATACTTTCAGTAGATTGATAATTGTATCCTGTGTGGCTATCCCGCTCCATAATCCCCTGTGACCAATAAAACGCAATAGCAAACCTCAATCTGTGACTCCATGCCCATGGTTCGAAACTTATCACACCTTACCTTGCCTCTTTGCTTGAGAATCCTACCTTCCATCCAATCACAAACAAAACACCCTTGAAGTCAGAAAGTTAGCCTAAAATCATCAACAAAAGTTAAAATCATAAAGAGAGAGCCCTCTCTGATTGCAGGTGGGCTAGAACCTGCAATCCAAAGATTGGTTTGTGGTTACCTCGGCTGTATCCCTATTAGGAGCCTAGGGACAACCTGAGTGATAACATAATAACAACTCCATTGGGGAACTCCTCATATAAATTTATTAAACCAGTCTGCAGCTCTACAGAGGAAGAAACCGACTTGTGAAAGCCTCGGTCGACCTGTACCTATGTTCTCCACTGGGGATTCAAGCGCTTTGTTCATTTTTTGTAAACCCCGCTTACTGGAGAAAGTGCTCCTTTTCTTCAGAGCTTGTCACGCTTAGTTCTGGTCTTTGATGGCGGACAGAGATCAGGCACTTCAAAGTCTAGGCATCCACCTCGCGACTCCACCTCAAATTCGATCAAAGGCTCCACTGAGGAACGAACCAATTTAACATCCAAATACTCCATGTTCCCAAGCATTAACAGCGAGAGAGAATGAGCGAATTCTAGGAAGATCTTCCATTTGATGAAGCTTTAGATGAATTCAGAAAATTTTTATCAGAATTCGAACTTAATGAAGAATTTTTCAGAGCAGTATTGTTAAAAAAAAACAGCAGGCCACTCAAATAAACTTTTCCTTGAGTTAGTGGTTGAAAAATTTGAGAATGAAATTCAACTCTTGGAAGCTCAGATACAATCATACAATTTCCGTGACCCTAAAGAATTTTACCAAAATCTTCCTCCCCCAGTCTATAGGGAGATAGTGCTATCTCCTGAATTACAGATTGAGTATGATCTGGGTTTCAAGGCAAAGGCAGAAGGATTAGCTGCTAGGATTATTACTGAAGATGCAACCACTCCATCTGACCAAGAAGACCCAGAATCATGCCGAGGTCTTCCTTCCCTAACTCAGGAGGAAATACTGCTACCTGCTGACTTACAAATTCTGTATGATTCTATTTTCCAGACAGAGATAGAAGGATCAGCTGCTAGGCTTATTACCGAGGATGCAGCCGCTCTATCTGACCAAGAAGACCCTATATCATGCCGAAGTCTTCCTTCCCTAACTCAGGAGGAAATACTGCTACCTGCTGACTTACAGATTATGTATGATTCTATTTTCAAGATAGAGACTGAAGGGTTAGCTGCTAGGCTTACCACCGAGGATGCAGCCGCCCCATCTGACCAAGAAGACCCAGAAAAAATTCTCCCACATGATGATTTTATTGATCCTATTGCAGACTACATGGAACTTCTGCTCGGCGCAAGCTCTTCAGCATCCTTTCTCACTAAAGACCAAATACATCAACATCAACCGTTATATGCCACAACTTTGATTATGAGGGCATACAACCGAATGATGCTTTTAAGTTCAGAGACCATCAGTCAACAAGTTCATCTTGTTTTTCAGTTGCTTAAGTGGGTGCACTGGTTGTTTGATCTCACCTAACGGCAAAGTAAGTGTTGGTTAGGGTAGGTAGGTAGGAGAAATAAGGCAGCCGAAGAAGAAAGCAGGTGGCTCTTTACAGTTTAAAAGAAGCAACTAAAGACTAAGGCATTCTGACTTGCTGTTCTTGGCTTCTCACAAGGAGAAGCCATCCCCAAGTGGAGCCACTGTTAGCCTCCTCCTGCAGCAGGTTATTCATATTTCATGATTGACATTTTTACAGGCTAAATATGTCGTACTTTGCATGCTGCAATGTTCCATATTTGCTTAACTGTCTCCAAGCGAAGAAAGCTACTCCAAGTTCATTCAATTTCCTTCCAAATTTTTGAAAAGGTATCCCGGTATCGCCAATTTTCAGTTAAAGGGAGGTCCAAACAGCTTAATCTTGGTCTCCCCAGGTTTAAATTTCCTGTTTTAGAATATAGAGAATGTAAATCTGTCCAGAAAGTTTAATCTTGGCAGATTCTTATATAGGTAGAGAATCAAAAGAGCCTAACAGTTTAATCTGGGCCCTTGGAAGAAATAAGGGTAGTATGTAGATAGGAAAGCATTAAAAGGAAAATGGAATGATGGGTTTGCAAGCCTAAGTGCACCCAAATCAAAAGAAGAAAAAATGCTAGGTAAGTAGGCTGGGTAGGTAGTTCTGAGTTGCTGAATCCTAATTGCCGATTAGTTCCAGATTTTCAGGTGTCATCTCACTCAGGACACAATCAGCAGGCAGTTCTATGGGAGAAGCTCAAAAGAGGTATAACTAACTCCCCTTCTCTACTTTTCCCCAATCATTAACTAACTTCCCCAAAAGAGGTTAAGATCTGCTTCATACCTCTTAAGTTTCATCATTTTCATAACAGTAACTCGAGTAAATACCTCATTTACTGAAAACTATTCCATAATTTCTCTAAAGAATGGTTATACCCCCTTGTAACAGCCTAAGTTCTCTTGAACTTAGCGCTTTCTTACTACCTCCATATTAACCACTAACATTATTATTTAGCTCCCTATTTTTCCCTTCCCCCTACTAATATTAAGTAAATCTTCCCCTATATATTATCCCTCCCCCTGGTTGAAAAATAACCATAAGTACCCCCGAGAATTGCTCAGTTTACCTGAAACTTAGCGAGAACCCTCAACCTTCGAACCATTTTCCAGATACAATGGACTCCTTCCAAAGTATAAAATCCCTCTGAGGTAATCGGACCCCATCTGAAACCTCAAATGCCCTTCACACCCACTTACTTACTATTTCCTCCCAAAACAAACCCCTCGCTGACTTTCGTAACACTTCGCAGGCCCTTAAAAGCCACATCGCATCGCAAGATCGTAGTTTCCTCTCCATGCAAGTTATGACCCATCCGTCACCACCCGACGCGATATTGCTATATCAGTACTCGGCGGCCGCAAGTACCAAATGTCCAACTCAAACACCCTCCGTTCCCCGCCGATGCAATATCGCGATCGCATCGGAGCTATTTCATCGCATCACCTTTAGTATCAGAACCTCGCCATGTCATTCTGTACCAGGAACCCACCACTGCTGACATCATCCGCTGTACAGCTGACGTCATGCTGACGTCAGCAGCCAAAAAGCCGAAACTTCGCGCAGGAAGAGAAATCGCTCTTCGGAGCTCCAGAACAAGAAATAGAGGCAGTTTTATGGGAAATAGGCCGTTTCGGGGAATCTTCGAGGAATCTTTTGATTCCTTAGCCCATTGTGTGCCGAAAAAGCACGAAAATCGCCCGATCGTGCTAAAGTGATCCGGTTTAAAGACAACAACAAATCAATGACAGAGTTTAAAGTGTATCAGATCAAATCATCAGGTATCAAGTGTGTCAAAGAGTATCAGTAGACGGCGGAAGCCATCAATGTAGCGGTAAAGAGTATCAGTGAAAATATTGAGTAGCGGCCCGAAGCAGAAGAACATTTAATACCTTCCAGCATATTCAAAGAAAGAGGGCGAAGCCACTCGAAGCCCTCAAATCATAATTATTGCACATTTAACTCACACCAGAGAAGAACTACAGTTCCCAAAGCATAATCATTCCAGCAGCACCGCATCTAGCCTCCAAGGGCCACACTGTCATATTTTCTGATTCAGCTGCCCCTAGCGCAGCCAAAAAGATTTCTTGCATTTAATTCCAGCAACACTTAGATTTTTGAAGAGTTTTCTAGCAGACCTGTTTAGGTCAGTTGTAATGAATGTCTTTCCGATATTTTGCTTATAAATACCACCCTGAACAATGTTGTGAGGGGTTGGTTGGTTGGTAGTAGTTGGTTAGTTTCCTTCCCAGCATTTTCTCCGAGCAGAGACCCGCACCGTAACTGTCATATTTTCTATAATCAAAGATTGTTGAAAGCATGGATTGCGAAACTACTTGATGTTTTCACTTGGCCAAGGAATGATTACGGAATTCCTGTGCTTCTACATGATTCAATAAGTGTTTCTATCCTCTGTCAACTTTTCTATTTTTTACCACCGTTCCGCCTTCTAAATTGCAGGAAAAAAGAATAGCTTAAGATTTGTTTCATTACACCTTAAGTTCAATTTCTACAATTTTCGATGTTTTCTTCATAAATAGCTATGAGCATGTATACTTAAATGATCTTGTTTACACTGTTTATTTCACATATGAATGCATGTTTAGGAATTCTTAACTGCTCCTGGACCCCATTCATCCATTTCTCCTCTTTTTCAGCATGATGAAATGATTCTCCTTTGCCTTTCATCCCTGATTTTCATTCCATACTTTCAGTAGATTGATAATTGTATCCTGTGTGGCTAACCCGCTCCATAATCCCCTGTGACCAAGAAAACACAATAGAAAACCTCAATCCGTGACTCCATGCCAAATGGTTCGAAACTTATCACACCTTACCTTGCCTCTTTGCTCGAGAATCCTACCTTCCATCCAATCACAAACAAAACACTCATGAGGTCAGAAAGCTAGCCTAAAATCATGAACAAAAGTTGAAATCATAAAGAGAGAGCCCTCTCTGATTGCAGGTGGGCTAGAACCTGCAATCTTTCCAAAGATTGGTTTGTGGTTACCTCGGCCGTATCCCTATTAGGAGCCTAGGGACAACCTGAGTGATAACATAATGGTGACTCCACTTGGGACCTCCTCAGATAAATTTATTAAACCAGTTTGAAGCTCTACAGAGGAAGAAACCGACTTGTGAAAGCCTCGGTCGACTTTTACTTGTTTTCTCCACTGGGGATTCAAGCGCTTTGTTCATTTTTTGTAAACCCCGCTTACTGGAGAAAGTGCTCCTGTTCTTCAGAGCTTGTCACGCTTAGTTCTGGTCTTTGATGGTGGACAGATATCAGGCACTTCAAAGTCTAGGCATCCACCTGGCGACTCCACTTCAATTTCAATCAAAGGCTCCACTGAGGAACGAACCAATTTTACAGCCAAATACTCCATGTTCCCAAGCATTAAGTGTAAGAGAGAATGACCGAATTCTGGGAAGATCTTCCATTTGATGAAGCTTTAGATGAATTCATAAAAAATTTATCAGAATTCGAACTTAATGAAGAATTTTTCAGAGCAGTATTGTTAAAAACAAAAACAGCAGGCCACTCGAAAAAACTTTTCCTTGAGTTAGTGGTTGAAAAATATGAGACGGAAATTGAAATCTTGGAAGCTTAGATACAATCATACAATTTCCGTGACCCTAAAGAATTTTACTAAAATCTTCCTCCCCCAGTCTATAGGGAGATAGTGCTATCTCCTGAATTACAGATTCAGTATGATCTTGGTTTCAAGGGAAAGACAGAAGGATTAGCTGCTAGGCTTATTACTGAATATGCAACCACTCCATCTGACCAAGAAGACCCAGAATCATGCCGAAGTCTTCCTTCCCTAACTACGGAGGAAATTGTTACACTGAAATTTGTCACCTTGACTATCTGCAATCTATATGGCCTCATCAATAGCCACATTGTCCTCTTTGTCAAGCCCCATACCTCTGCTCTTCATGTCAAAACTTCAAAGAGAGAGAAAGTCACTTAAAAACATGTTTATCTCTGGGTACGCAGATTCTCTCTACCTTTCCTGCGTGTACGCACTCCATATACATTAGACCTGCGTAGTAATACGCTCTGTATACTAAAGCTAGGGTGCGTACCCCTGTAAAAGTCAAAAGGCGCAAGTTTCATCTTTAAACAGTTACTTGTGGTCACTTCTAGAGCTTTCTAGAAGAGTGTTTGACGTGTATTGAGCGCCTCCAGATGGTTCATGCATCCCTATGATAGAGGAACTTATCCCATCAAGAGAGGAGCTACCCCATCCAAAAGAGGGAGTATCCCATTGATGTTGGAACTGAATAACTCCTCTAGAACACTATAAATACAGGCATTAGGCCAGAGGAGGAGAGGTTGAAAGCTGAACATTCTAAAGGGTAAATGCTGCTGGAATTAGGACTTCCATTGTTGACTTGTGAGGAGAGATCACTATTCTTCCTTGTTGCCATATTGGGAGTGGGTGAGCTTGTCAAAGTAGAGGAAATCTCTTGCTGGACCGTGGGAGGAGCTTGCACAACACCAAGGCTCAGGTTGTAATGGTTCCTTTTTTGTTCTTTAATACAAATAAGTCCATTCTTCTCAATGATTTGTTAATGAATTATTTTATGTACTCCTTGGTCTATGTGATGAATATGCTTTGTTTTATGATGAATATTCAGGTGTTATGTAATCGTTTGCTTTGTTAGTGTATGCAGGTCTTGAAGTGAAGGAGGAGCTCATCTGGATCAGCAAGGCTGGACTGCTACAACAAGCGTTGGACCTAAGGTAAGATTGAAAACATTTGAATTCTCGTATAATAATGTGTATTTAGAGAAGGATAGCTCTTGTTTGGTTTGTTTGTCACTAGAGAGTCTTAGACTCCTAGGGAGGTTAGATTTGTCCGCAAATATAACTCTTTCCGCATGACAGTAAGCGAATGAGGCAAATGTGAGGTAAGGGTTCTAAGTGAAGGTTTAAGAAGGTAGGTTGGATGGAGTATGGGTAGGTAAGGAAGGATAACAGGTACTCTACAAGTGGTTTTTCAAACTGAACAAACAAACACTTATAAAACCTATGACCTAGTTACTTCGCTCTAATCTGACCTAACAGCAAAAGGAAATGAACAGAAGTTTATTCGAAATGAAATATGTGAAATAACTATGCAACTAAGCAATCATAAACTAAAGCATGCAATCAAAACTGATATCAAGTTCAACAACCAAGAATCCAACACTACTAATTGCATGGTGAAGCAAAGACAGCGTTTTTGGTGGCAGCAAGGTCGCCTTGGTCCCAGCTCATGATTCCACTGAGGGAGAGGTGAGATCCAAGGTGCTTGATGGCCTTTTTCTGAAGATCTTCCCTATTATTGACTTATCAAACAAATATGAACATGAAAAGCTACTTTAATCATTAAAATCAATCTAAATAACAAAACAATATTTAAATCTAAATAGCAGATTTTATTCTAAGAATGCAGCAAAGACACATGAAAGTAAACAAAGGAGGTGCAAAGCTGGATTCATCTTTATTGATCAAACAAATAGTTACATTCCAAAAACTGTCCACAAAGAAAACTTGAAAATGTGCTGAAATGAAGAGCTAAACTACTGCCTAAAAAAATGACTAAAACCGAACTACAAACTAGCTAACTTCTACCTACAAAGTGACTAACTACTGGCTAACCAAAATGAGGCCCTAAGCCCTCTTATTTATACAAATTGAGGACCCCAATAGTCCTCCTAAACTTTAGGGACTCGGCTACCCAAAACTTGCAATTAACAGCAGTCCTACTTGACTTTCTCAGCTGCCCTTGTGATAATCGATGTGGTGGCCCTTGAACTCCGAGCTGATGGTGGAGAATTCAATGTAAGGGCCCATAACTGAAGGGGACACCTTCCTAAAAATCCTCTCCCTTGTTCTTCCACGAATTTGGCTGCCAAGTGCTCATTAAAACCTTTGATTTTGTCTCAAAATTGACCAAATCACTGCACAAAGTACCCATTAGACTTGTTGGCATAATGGCTAACCCAATTCACTCTACTAGCATAAATATAATAAAAAACATGCAATAAACTAATGAGAATGGTGGATTAAGTCGAATTAGGAGGCTGAATGAGCCCATATAATTATCCGTTTTTGGGGCTCATCAACAACCTTAGCTCAATTAGTTACAGGTACTCCTAGTGCTTCATCTTTGTATCAAAATCCCATTTGGTCTTCAAATTCTATGCCTACATCTGGTCCATTCATTCCAAACGCGACCTCTCAAACTTTTGTACAAACTACTGTCACATCAGTTCTCGTTCAACCTATGAATTCATTGCATCTTGTATAGTCATTTCAACCAACCCTTCCTGTATAACCGACTGTTTTAGGTTAGATTTTAGTTATTCTTCTACCCCTCCATCAAGTAGATAGAATGTGACACCGCCTGGGGGGGGAAATCTGAATATTCCTCTTGTGTTAGGTGAAACTAATGTGCATGGATTACAAAATCACATGATTGGATTTAATCAACCTTATTATGGTGGTATTCCTAACCCTGTTGGTCCATTTGGGTCAGGTAACATCCAATAACAACAGCCTTATATGGCTCAGATTCCACTCCAACAGGCTTATGTCCCATATGGTTCACAAGCCTTAGTTAATCTGTATTACATTCCTTAAGCAGGAGCTTATGTAAGTGTTTCCAATCTACTATTCCTGGTGGATATGGTCAGATTCAATTTGGAAATTACCAATACCCACAGGGTATATCCCAAGGAACTGTCCAACAACCCTTATAGCAATAAGGACAACCTTTGCAGCAACAAGGACAACCTTTGCAGCAGCAAGGGAAACCATTGCAGCAGCAAGGGAAAACATTGTAGCAGCAAGGGTGACAGTTACAGTAGTAGGGGGAATCTTTGCTGCCATCTTAGCAGCGTTTGCAGCAACAAAATAAATTTGTTCAACAATCTACTCAACCTTTTTACTCGCAAGGCCAACCTTTATAGGAGCAAGGTCAACCTTTATAGCAACAAAGTCAGCCTTTGTAGCAACAAGGTCAAACTTTATAGCAACAAAGTCAGACTTTGCAGCAACACGATCAACCTCTGCAGCAACAAGCTTCATATGCATATCAACAAGGTCAGTCCTTGCAATCCCAAGGTCAACCCCTGTAGCTGCAGGGCCAATCTCTTCAGGTTTTGGGTCAATAGGTTCAACAACCTTACAAGCCATATTTCATGTATAATTCTTATCAACGGCTTATGGTAGGTCAATATCAAATGTACCCTAGACAAAATCCACCTTATGGTCAAGGTAATCCTCAGTGGGGGAAAATTCAAGTTCTGTATGGACAAAATCCTCCACTGTGGGGGAAAAATCCTTACCAGAAAGGTTGGAGCCCGCAATTTGGGTCTTCTCAAAGGCCCTATATTTCATTCAACACGCAATTACCTTTCTTGGCTACGTTGGAGCTACCTGATGTCTCACAGATCACAAATGATCCTATTTTTCATTCACCATAGTGGCCTCCGGTTCCAACTAAAATTCCAAGCGATTTCCCCAAATTCAAAGGAAATTCTAAAGTGGGTCCGCAAGCCCATGTGATGACATATCACCTATGGTTCTCTTCAAATTCATATGTTGACGATTCTATCCGTCTTCACCTTTTTCAAAGAAAATTAATGGGTGTTTCCACAAAATGTTATATCGAGTTGCCTCAAGCTACCTATGTTGACTTGCCTCAAGCTACCTATGATTATTTTAACTCTCTAGCTATGGCCTTCCTCACCCACTTCCAATTGCTGGTTCGGTATGAAACTGGCACTCATTTTCTCACATCCCTTAAGCAAGATACCGCGACCCACATTTCCGATCGTATTCATGAATGGAGACGTCGGTGTCACCTCATCAAATTTGATATTGCTGATGAGTTGTTGACTGAATGGTACACAAAATCATTCGTTAACAATATTTCTACAAATATAGCTGTGGGTGGATGTGTTACTGAAGAGTAGGCTATTTTTCGTGCTCAATATATAGACTTAGTCCATTCACCATCTGGCATGTTATATGAGATGTTGCCTGATGCTCCAAGGCCATATTTGGATCTGATAGCATCAAAGTCTCCCGATGTACCACCTGTTGATGGTTTAGTTGGTTCCATGTCTCAAACTTCCACGAAGGATTCCTCAAAATAGAAATCTGTTTCAAACACTGGTTCCAATAATCCTTCAAAAAATTCATCAAATCTTGGTAAAACCTCTGAGGTACATGCTGTTTAGTCTACTGCAACAGATAAGGCCTCAAAAGGTAAGAAAAAGGGGAAAGGTAAAGACAAAACCAATACCCTGAAATAGGATCCACCCAAATCATCTGTTGATGATGCTTCTAAGAGAAAGTCGAAATATCCTTGCCTCATCTGTGAGGAAAATCATTACACCAAGGATTTTCCCCGACGTTCTGAATTTAACCACTTATTGAAAGGGACTCCAGTTGTTTTGAAGGAACCTTTTCCATCTCAGCAGATGAAGTTGGTAGACCAACCGTAATCCTCTACCTCCTCTGGATCCCAAGTTTTCATGATGCAAGGTTCATCACCTATTTCGGTTGCTATTTGAACAAAGGAATATCAAACCCTACATAAGCAGACAATGGAGAAAGAAGTCACCGACATACCTTCTACGTCCAGTCCATCTAGTTTTGGTCTGCTCCATATCGAGCGCCCTAACAGTGAGTCTGTAATTCGACCACCGCCCAAGGTTGTACTTCAAAAATAATCTTATGATCCGAATGCTAGAGCTGCACAACATTATAATATTATTGAGGATTTAGTTCAAACACCTTTAGCGATGACTACTTTGGAGGTTCTACAAACCTATCTAATGCAGTAGAAATCATTTTTTTCTATTACAAGCACTATTGATCCTACCGATTCAAGTCTGATTACCTTTGATCTTGAAAATCACGTTCCTTGTCTTCCTCATCAGATTTCTTTTCTGATACAGGTTCTCATCAAAGGAAAGACAATCCATTGGATAGTTATTGATGAAGGTGCTTCCACCTACATCATGACTGTTTCGTGTTGGAAGGCCATTAGCTCTCCCTCTCTTAACCAGTCCCCGAACACTTTGGAGGCCTTTGATGGAAGAGGCTCCCATCAATATGGTATTCTCAATGAACTTGCCGATCACATTAGAAGGAAATATCATTGAGCTAGAAGTGGAAATTATAGATGCGAATCTCAACTACAACCTTCTTCTCGGGCGAAGCTGGACCCATGTTATGTTTTGTGTGGTTTCTTGTTTGTTCTAGGTGCTTCATTTCCCTCATGAAGGAAAAATTGTCACCGTAGACCAACTATCTTTTTTCTCTTCTGGTTCATCAAATGGAAATGTCCCTTATGTGGGGAATACCGAGATTCCTTATGAGAGTGTGGGGGTAGGTCTTTTCAAAGACTCTTCTTTAAAGGGTACTTTTAATCTCCCACCTCCGAATGTTACTTCAATCAATATGATCTCAGTTTCTATGGATCCTTGGATTACTCCTACTCTAGATTAAATTGATTCTTTTGGCTATTTTGTGCCTTTAAGTCCATTAGAGAAGAATTATCAATAAATTTCCTTGGCTTCAATGGCCACATCTGAAAGTCATGTTATTTTTAGCATGAACCTGGACACTTATGTGCCATCTCCTTGGCTTGGTTCTTGGGATTCTTCGGATCCTTTGAATGAGACATTCCCCACCGACAACAATATCGTTGAGGTTATTTCATTGGACAAAACTCCTTGGAATGATCTCCATCATCGTTGTTCATTTCTTCCCAGCCTCGGTGAGATGCCTTTGTGTCTTGAAGCACTCGTTTCTCATTTCCCAACACATACACTTGAAACTCATGTCCTAGTGCATGAAGTCCTGTCGGATGGTAATATGGGAAACATCACTACTACTATGCCTGTTGACATTTCCATTAAACCTGCAATTCTCAAGAACATTCATATTGGGGTTTCATGTTCTCCCGATGAGATCAGCGTTTACACTCAACTTTTCAATGAATTTAGAGATGTCTTCATGTCGTGACTCGTCATACGAGGAAATTCCTCGTATTGATCTAGTAATAGTGGTGCATGAAATACCACCTTATCCTAGTGCCAAGCCTTATCACCAATGGCTTCGTCCCATGCATCCTCGAAAGGTTGCTGCTATTAAAGCAGAATTAGAAAACCTTTTAAAAGTTGGTTTTATATATCCCATCCCATTAACAGATTGGGTGTCCAACATTGTCCCTGTTGCTAAAATGCAGGGCACGATCTGTGTTTGTGTTGATTACCACGATATCAATCACACATGTCCAAAAGACAATTATCCCACTCCATTTATCGATCATATCATCGACGAGTGTGCTGGAAGTGAGATTTTTTCGTTCATCGATGGTTTTCCTTGGTACGACTAGATCAACATTTCATCGGCTGATCAACATAAAATGACCTTTATATGTCCCCGGGGCACTTTTGCTTATAAGAAGCTTCCTTTTGATTTAAAAAATGTTGGTGCTACCTTCCAGAGAGTAATGTCTTATGCATTTCACGACATTTGATACATTTTTCAGCCTTACCTTGACATCTTATCAGCCCATTCTGCTAAGCGTCATGACCATCTGAATCACTTAAGATCCATCGTTCTGCGATGTTGGCATTATTACATCTGTCTCAATCCGCACAAGTTCATTTTTTGTGTTGAATTTGATCGACTCTTGGGTTTTGTGGTGTTCTGCAAAGGTATCTGAATCGATCCTTTAAAATTTGAGGCCATTGTCAACTTACCCCCCCTACCTCAATACTGCAATTACAAAACCTTCAAGGAAAGGCTAACTTTCTTCATCAGTTCATTCCTAATTACGTTGAACTCGCCAAGGGTTTCACTCACTTACTTAAGAAGGGATCCCTTTTGTTTGGAATGAAGTTGCCCAAAAATCCTTCGATGATTTCAAAGACACGCTTATCAGTGCTCCTTTACTTCATCCCCTTGATTATTGACACGATTATTTCCTATAATTGGTTGCAATTGATACTACCGTTTCTATGGTGTTAGTTCACGATGATGGCAATGACAATGAACATGTGGTTTATTATTTAAGCTGAAATATTCTTGACACTAACTCTTGATATGCCCATGTCGAGAAGCTTTCCTTGGCGACAGTCCATGTTGTCCAAATATTTCTACATTATATCCTTTCACGGAAAACCACGGTGATTTATAATTGCAACCTCATGACCTATATAGTGACTCGTCAATTACTGGGTGGAAAGTACTCCAAGTGGATTTTTATCTTGTAGGAGTTTGATTTGGAGTTTACTACTGTCAAATCGAAGAAATCACTTGTTGTTGTTGAATTGATATGTTCCCTTCAGTAGGCAAGCACCCCTATTGATTTTATTGAGCAGATTCCCGATGAAACTCTATTTCTCATCAGCACTCTTGACCTATGGTATGGAGATATTATCGTTTATCTTCAAACCCAGACCTTCTGATCTGAGTTATCTCGATCTGATCGATGCTGCATTCAGCATCTGTCACAACCTTATCAGATTCTTGGTGATACATTAAACCAAGTCGGTGTGGACTCTGTTCTTCACAGATTTATAAAACTTGAAGAGGTTGAACGGGTTTTGAATGACTACTACTCTGGTGCTTGTGTTGGTCACATGTCTCACTATGCCATTGCTCATAAAATCCTCCACGCCAATTATTTCTGGCCTTCTATCTTTAAGGATTGTATTATGGCTGCTGAGAAATGCCATGAATTCCATATTTTTAACTACAAGCAGTGTGCCCCACCAACACCCTTACACCCAGTAGTTACCATTGGTCCATTTGATAAATGGGACATCGAATTTATGACATGTAACCCTCGCTCAGCCGGGGGGCATGGCTATATTATCGTCATCGTCGACTATTTCACTAAATGGGCTGAGGCAATGCCCACATACAATGACGAAAATATTACTGCTAATCAGTTCCTCTTCAACCACATCATAGAATGTTTTGGTGTTCCTCAAGCCATTGCAACTAACCATGGATCGCATTTTCGTCAGTACATGATGGCAGAGCTGACCTCTCAGTTGGGCTTTCGTCATGATAGCTCATCTCCTTACTATACAGAGGCTAATGGCCAAGTCAAAGCAATTAATAAATTTTTGATTACTATGCCTCAATGCACCATTGGGAAGCAAAAAAAGGACTGGCATTTGATGTTATTCTCACCTCTTTGGGCTTACAGAACTTTTGCTAAGACAGCCACTAGATTCACTCTTCCGATTGAATGTGAGATATCTTTGGTCAAATTAGTTGTCAAACTTCTTCTTAACATATCGCCTGAAGAGGAGCGGTTACTCTATCTTGAGAGGCTTGATGAGACCCGATGCATTTCTGCGATGCTAATCGAAGCCCAAAAGAAATGTGTCAAATCTCATTTTGACCAAACCATTTCTCCCTACACTTTTTTGAAGGTGACCTGTTCCTCCTTTATGATCAGGTTAACAATAAGTTAGGAGCTGGAAAGTTTGAGCTTATGTGGCATGGGCCATATATTGTCAAACGTGCTTTGCAAAAAGGCACCTATGAGCTAGTTGATTATAAAGGAAATGCATTGTCACAGCCCCAAAATGGGTTGTATTTGAAAAAATATTAAGCGTGAAATTCATGTAATATCGTTTTGTACATTAGTGTGTGAATTCATTAGTGTGCATTTTTTTTTTTTTTTGGTGTGTTCGTTTACTTTACAGACATGTGTTTTTCTGCTTACCTTGTGTTCCACTCGATTTGCAGATGTCGTCAAGTCATTTTCTCGGTTTTTTTGATGGTGCTTGTCGTAGCACATGGAATTTTTCCTCCACAGCTTGGGCACTCTTTGCCCCTGATGGCGAGTTGATTGACTTACAAGTAATATGCCTCGGTAGGACAACTAACAATATTGTTGAATACAGTAATCATTGAATTATTATCAGAAGTAGTTGCTCTTGGAATTAGAGATTTAGTTGTCAAGTTAGATTCACAGAGCATTGTGTTACATTAAAAAATTATTATTCAGTGACAAATCAACAAATATTTCATATGTATCTACTTGTTCGATTACTGGAAAGAAATTTTGATTTTATCACATATCAACACATTCCACGCAATTTGAATACATTAACAGATACATTAGCCAATTATGTTCTTGATCAACATTTGCGTCATTTATAAACTGATCATATTCTAGGCACATAAGTAGGAAATAAAACATGTATATATATATATATATATAAAGTCTGTCGAAGTTTTTACATCAAAATCTCAAAAAAAAAAAGTGTGCTGGGACACGTGGTGTGGTGAATTAAAATTATAAGTGCAGACACAAACAAATTCCTCTAGCCCGATAATGGGTCTAGCCACAACTGATACATTCTATGGAATATTTCCTTAGGTTAGAACCAATTAAGAGGGCCTACCGCTTAGTACGCTTATCCTGTTTGATGATGTCCTTATTTTCTCGCTCCATCTATCTCTGGCTTCCTTCTTCAAGCACCTGAAACAAGTAAACAACAACTGTGATAATAGATAAATTATAATTCAACCTACTTAACAAGTCAAGAAACATTAAGCCATGGATATGTAAAATTACAAATCATGTAGGAAATCAATCGGTAGTTTCATATATATTGAATCAAAGAGAGATTACAACCATTGTCTTGACGTTGTTGTTCTCCTTTGGTAAGAACGGGTTCCCACAAACTTCTGCTAGCATTCCATGATGGCCTCAATCAAAAATAGTTTTAAGGCTCTTCCCTTTAGGCTTCACTCCAAACCAAAATCATACTTCTCCCTCACACAACTAGATATCTACAACTATGAATAGCTTGCTATTTTACTCCAAACCAAAATAGCACTAGGACACCAACATTAACACTAGCTTGTGCTTGGGAAGAAGGGAGGTTTATATAGGATGAATGGATGGGAGATGGATCCTCTTCTCATGGGAGAAGGTCTTATCCCTTTAGATAGTTCCATCATTATAGGGGAAAGGAGCCCAAACTGACATCCTCGACCCCATCTGGCCAAACCATTTACCAAACTTCCATTACGAAGCTTCTAGAGCTGGAAGCTTCGGCTCTTAATTTAAAAAACTTTCCATAATAGGACCGGCACAACTAGAACATAGCTCAATTGCTCCGATCGGCGCTAGGGATAGTGCTAATCTCTGCACATCGGCACGAGGAAGACAAGGGCCATTAGCGCCAGTCTTGTAAACTAGGCAAAACATAAGTTTCAGGGGAAATGGTACAAAAGGGAATTGATATGATCATGAAGAGGAACACAATGGGGGTGTCTTCATGAAGGGAAATCATGTAGGGTTCACTGTAGAAGTCCTCCAGGATCATCAAACGGGGAGTACAGGGACAGTGACAAAATTTTGTGTAACAGATGCCCCCTAAAGCATGAAGGACGAACTAGAGTGAGGGATGAAATGCTTTATGAATAAGTGCGGGGAACCGTAGTCTACCATCGGAAAACATGCAAGCAAGTACATATACATATACATAACTGAGAACTCTGTCAAATGATACATGAATCGTGGCATGGGCGTAGCCATCCGGAGAATGATCATGTATTGTTTAGAGAATTTCCGGCGAAATCACATAAATAATCTTTTGTCGACGCGTTTCAAACCAACCAGTGTGGTTCATCGTCCAGGTATGGGCGCAGCCATCGGTCAAAGAGGATCATAATGAAACCAAGGTATGTTCACAGCCATCCAATAATGAGAAGGATCACATATGATAACTCATGGTCTAGTCACAGCCATCCATAT
Organism: Pinus taeda; assembly: GCA_000404065.3. NCBI lineage: Eukaryota > Viridiplantae > Streptophyta > Pinopsida > Pinales > Pinaceae > Pinus > Pinus taeda. The sequence continues at coordinate 118,836 of APFE031220278.1, forward strand.
GAAAGAGACATGCATATCAACATTACCATGTCACATCACTTCGCAACCTAGACTTTTGTGATCTAAGCCCAGGGTCTTGCGCTCCAACACAACCTGATCAAAGTACAAATTCTAACATGTGAATAGATATGTTGACATCGAACATGCTAGAAAGTCGCTTTATTACCAGTCAATGATGTAAATTGTTAACAGGCATGAGAGAAACCGCCAATAATGACAATGGTCCTCAAGGTACTATCAGCTTAATCCACGGAATGTGAATAAAGGAACTGAAGTCGAACACCCATGAAATCACTTGATCGAAAGCCAATGACGTGAACTTGTCACCGAGTGCGAAGAACTTGCCATTAGGGCATGCAAGCTCTAAGGTACTGGAAGAGAGTCTCTGGGTCAACTTCCCGGATAATGAGCTGATGTCGACGAAAAGAGACCGTGTCGAAGGAGGGCCATAATGTTTCCCACATCATTGACATCAGACAACATGATGCAAAATGATTGTGGATGGTACAGAGAATCAGAGGTAAGTGTAACCATAGAAGGAAAACTCTTGAACATATCGGCGACACAACTGGAAGTTTGGCAGCTTTTGGATCCATAGGATCGGTGGTCATGATGATGTGGCAGAGCTCAAATGGAAGGAAAAAAATGAACAACCCAACCTAGGAAGGTCAATGACATAGAGTAGGATATCCCAACCTGACACGAAGCAGAAAGTGTCATGTTCAAGAGTGAGCTGCCGACACAACTAATTAGATTTCCAAATTTCCCCCCACCATTTCTAGCAGGTATCCCAAAAAAAAAAATAATCGCAAGCTTGAAGGGGATAACATATGCTTCACTGTAAGTTCATCCTTTGGATGAATCGAACATAGCAAGTTTAACAAGCCCTAGGAAGGAGAAGCTCATGTTCGTCGTGGTGTTGAATCCGATGTCGTTTAATAGTTTAACGAGTCCAGCAAAGGTGTAACTCGGTATCTTTTTCATTTTTAGAGAGTTTGAAAAAGACAAGTAAAAGAAAACTCCACATGGTCCCTTGTCATATATTTGTGTCTCTCGAGCCCAAAATGGTAGAAAACAATACTTGAGAGAACCACTTGACCATTTCAGTCAAGGAGTACCTTTTTTGTAAATAGTGCCTCCCAACCCGAAAAAGGGATAAACTTATACGAGGATGGGCACACGACATTTCGCATCAGTTAGTGAGCTCGAAGTGACAAGGGCTCAACCATATTTTTGCTTGTAAAGGGTCGAAAAAGAGCTTGAAAGCGGACCCCCCATTTTATTTTCTTTTACAAGTCAAAAGGGAAAAAACTCGACAATATTTTCATATGAGCTTAACAAGTCGAGAAAAGCATTGAAACGTGACTCATCATCATGGTTGAATATCCATCACCTGTCGCTGCATAGAAGGTAAAGTGTATTATCCAGTTCTTGAGGAAAAATAGGTTAAAATATTTACAAAAACCTGATATATTCATGAAAAAATGAATAAAAAGGAGAACAGTAAATATATTTTTACCATTTACCATTTTACCTTGTTGTGAAAACTTTTTACTCACTTTTACCCTAATTGTTCTAGAGCAGATTGCAAGCGATCCGGGTGGTCATTCGTCGAGCCACCAGTTACAGGTAAGAGCCAAAGCCCTGAGCTCCATTTTCATGTCCTTTATTCTTGTTTTTAACCATTTTTTGGTTTTTTGAGGGGGTTTTGAAAAAAAAATCTCCCTCATTTGGCGTGACTTCTGGGCATGGAATCGCTCTAGTCGCGGATAATTAACAAAGCCAGTCGCACTATCGGAACAACTATTTTTAAAGCAGGCACGCCAACTCCGTGAATGGGGAAAACCCCTATTTCCTCCAAAAATCACCTTAAAAAATTGAAATCTATGAGCCAAGAATGATTTTTTACTCAAGTTAATGGCTTTTGCAAGAAAGAATCGTTGAAAATGGTGGACTAGAAAGAACGGGAACATGAGGATGTTGATACCTAGGCAATGAATGATCCAAATTTCCTAGAAGCTTTGAGGGCTTGAAGGCTCCTCAAATTATTTCTTACGCCCAGGATGCGGGCCCAGCCCGAGTTGCTTTGGTACCTGATTAGTCTTTGGGACATTAATCGGGAAATATTTATCATTGGTGACCAGGAGTTGGAGTTGGAAACTTTAGATATATACTTCATCACTGGACTATCCCTAAAAGGGGAACCAGTGAAATTGTATGGGTCATGACCGATTGGGGCAAGCATATCTTCATTTCTTGCTGAACACTACATTAAGGCCCTAAAATCCAAAAGTGGGAAGATAGAGATTTCCAGTGTTTGGGATTTGACACCGAGAGTGCTTCTGTTGACCATCAACAGAGTGGCGGGGTCCCAGGCAGAACATGAGACCAAAAATTTGAAGTTCCTGTATGTTATTGACTATACAGCTCCTACGATCTTCAACTGGGTTGAGGCCATGAAGATCAACATAAAGTGCCAATTGTCCAAAGCTAAGGTAGGGAATCTGAAGAAATTTTGCTTCGGATCTGTGCTCGTGACCTTTTTCTTGGAACGGGTTCCACTGTTCCAGTATCAGCTGACTGAGGTAGATCCTCCTCTGCCACGTGATCCATGGATGGCCCGCTGGAGTCGTTTGATGCCCAAGATCACTGGGGGTCAGCACATGTTTTACAGACCTACATTCTTTTCATGGCTACGATGACAAAAGATCATTGTAAAGGACTGGCCATATAGTGGCACCGACTTCCGTGGAGATCCAGATATTCCCTTACCAGATGGAGAGGACTTCGATGATGAAGGTAAAAAATCAACTTTTTAATTTTGAGATTTTTTAATTGTTTTTGGTATATATGTGCTTATAACATTTCTGTTGTTAATGCAGACGTTAGACCAGAGTGGCCTGCTGGGATGTCCCTAATAGCCAGGCGCGCCCCCCGCCCGATTGATGTTGTCGCTCCTTATCAGGAGGGGAGTGAAAACGAGGAGGAGATCACTAGGAACCTTGAGGGGATGACTCATGGTATCCCGGAGCATGCTCGGGTAGGAGACATTCCTCATTAGTACCAGAGACACACAGTGGGAGTCTTGGATCAGATCCGCCGATTGCTGACTCATGTTGCATGAGCTGTATCATGCTACTACGATCACCATGCTGGTTAGTTCCTAGGTCCAACACTTACACTTTTTGAGGCCTGCGTGCCACAGATATATGAGGCTTGTGATCCGCCAATGTTATTTTGGACACACATATTATTTTTTGGGGTTCTAATGTATCAAACATTATCACCATATATATATATATATGTTGTCTTTTCTTGTCTACTATCGTACAAATGGTTTGTTTTATCTTTTCACATGTTTCGTAAATGTCTATCCAACACATAATTATCTAATGCATATGTTAATGTATTCATGCGTCTAGGAATATGATGATATGTAATGTAATCAAAATGTCTTTCCAATAGACGAATATAGAGATACATTCTCAATATTTGAGGGTTTTTGATGGAATATTTCCCGTTGAGTTGAAGGACAACAAGCTATGAATCCAGGTTGACAACCAACTCTTTAATGTCGATAGCAATGGCTTTTGACAACAGTTCGATGATTGCACTGTATTCAACAATGTTGTTAGTTGTGCAACCTAGACAGATACCTTGAAGGTCAATCAATTCATTGTTAGGGTCATAAATAGTCTGTTATCTCAAAATCAAACCCTGGAAGGCTGTAGACCAGGCAGACCTCAAGTAACTATTTCAAACCTACTTTAGGCTGAGGCTTAGCCTCCTTAACCTGAGAGGGCTCTCTCAAAAGGGTTAATGATTTTGATTATAGTTAAGATGGCTAACTCTTGTGAAACAAATGTAAAAATATCAATGGTGGAAACACATTTAGCAACTATACATTGGGCTTATGGAGTCAACATCATTTCAGTATACAATGGTATTAACCTTACATAGAAGTCAAGGCATTCAGCATTTAACATATTCAGAACATACCAACTCAAATAGGACCACACAGTCTATGAATGTATACAGGAAGTTAGAGCACCTTAAGTGAATTCTAAGTGATTACACATTCATACCACTGCAAATATTAGGAAAAGAAAAATACCACATATTCTGAACATCAAATCCCTCATGAATCCTGAGAAGCAAATCCAAACTTGTATTACCAAAACAGAGTATTACATAAGCCAAATATCAGAGTTTTTTCATAAAATTTCCAACCCTTTGTACATTTCTTTCTCCCTTATTTATAGAGCTCTTCTACCTAATTGAGATTCCTCCTCAAGCATAAGGGGAACTCGAAATCTGCTTCTAATGACACCTATTCAACTTCTTAACTGCCTATTAAATGTAACAAACTTTAATTAGACTTTTCAGAGATCTAAATCTAGTAGGATTCTAACACCATGTTATGCTAATAATAGCCTTGGTTACAATGATTCTCATTCCTTGACATCTGGTCCCTTTTTAGTTTGGCTGCGATGGATGTTTAAGACTCCATGCTTGTCTTCCATGCCACATCTTTCCCATTGTGCTGAAATATAGGAAACAACCCTTGCTCATCGGTCTTTATGGTTTTCGAATCCACAGAAGCGGGTCCTTCATCTTTGTTTTCCAAAATGTGACAGATGGCCACGTCTTTGATGTGTTGTCCACTGCCTTTAAAAACAAAAACTCATTTAAGCTGTCTTGACATATTTGAACCGTGAGAAAAGTACTCACTTTATGACAAAATTTAAAGTTGGGTCCAAGTCCATATTTCTCCACCTGTCTTAACCTGATTGATTGCTGCAGCTTCGGATGATTCTTTGTATATATTCACCCTTCAAAATTTCCTGCTTATGTTTCAAAACTGGTTGATTTATATTGGATTTTTTAGAGAATTTTCGGCGAAATCACATAAAGAATCATTTGTCGATGCGTTTCGAACCAACCAGTGTGGTTCATCATCAGGACAAGTTGAAGAACCGATCCAGCTTAACTTGTTAAATAGTCTGGGCAGAGACTCCAACGGCTAGATTGATAACAGCTACTTCTGACCTTGCTATATTTTTTAATTATTATTATACCCAGAAATTCGTTAAATTAGGTAAAATATATAATTAAATTACTCTTACTAGCTAGAAATTCATTTGTTTATTGACTAAATATAGTAGTTTATTAATAAATGGTTTCCGTCCTCCTGGATAGAAGGATTACAGGAATAAGATGCTCGATCATCTGCGTAATAGTGGGAGTTATAAGAAACTTTCGAAAAATCCCCTTAAGAAGGTTTCCAGAGCGGTCGCTCTTGCGATCAAGTCTTGTGATTCCACTAATCCTCTTTCCCAGAAGCTTATTGAGGGAAACCCCATCACTCCTAGGATTTATGGACTTCCAAAAGTCCATAAGGAAGGGGTTCCCCTGAGACCCATTGTCAACACCATAGGTGGTCCGACTTACCTCCTGGCCAAGTTCCTCGCTGTAAAGTTGAGGCCCTTGGTTGGTCATACTGAGTCCTTCGTCAAAGACTCGGCTTCTTTTATTGATGATCTGAAGAGAATTAAGCTTGAGCCCGAGGACATTCTGGTAAGTTTCGACGTGGTCTCTATTTACACTTGTATTCCCATCAATGAGGCCATGAAGGTGATTAATAAGCTCATCGACCCTGATACGGCTAAGTTGCTTGAGCTTTGCCTTACTTCCACCTTTTTCAGCTTCGAGGGAGAATTTTATGAGCAGACTTGTGCAGTGGCCATGGGCTCCCCCTTGTCCCCTGTCGTGGCTAATCTCTTTATGGAGGATTTTGAGTCTAAGGCTTTGGCCTCCTCTCGTCTCTTACCGAAGCTATGGAAAAGATTCGTTGATGACACTGGTGTTGTCTGGTCTCATGGTCCTGATGAGCTGGATCGTTTCTTCAGTCATCTCAATAACCAGTCCACCGCCATTAAATTCATGATGGAAAAAGAAGACAATGGTTGTCTTCCGTTCTTAGACGTTCTCATCTCTAAGAAGGTGGATGGTTTTCTCATCAGGCGTTTAGAAAGAAGATGCATACTGAGCAATACTTGCATGCTTCTTCCCATCATTTCCCTGCTCAGAAGTTAGGGGTTCTAAGCACCCTTGCCACCCACGCTGTTAGAATTTCTGATGAAGAGAGCTTGGAATCGGAGAAGGCTCATCTCCTGGATGTCTTGAAGAATGGTTACAGTAGACACCTGGGTCAAAAAGCCTTCCTCAAGGCCAAGAAGTAGCCTTCAAGCCGTAGAGATCCTAAAGATCATGTCTTGGGGGTCAACCTACCTTACATCCAAGGGACCACTGATAGGACTGCGAGGATTTTGAGGAAGTATGATGTGCTCGCAACTTTCAGGCCTCTCAATACTATCCGTGGCTCCCTCAAGTCTGTAAAGGATCCTATTGATCCTAAAGACATGAAGGGCGTCTATATCATTCCTTGCTCCTGTGGGACACCATATATTGGTGAGACGAGTCGCTCTATCAAGCAAAGGATTAACGAGCATTCGGCTAACTTAAGGCATGGGAGGGCCAAGTCCTCAGCCTTGGCTGAACATGCCAAAAAAACTAAGCATCATGTTTGTATCGAAGAGGCTCAAGTCATTGCTAAAGTTGCGCAGTTTCACCATCACAAATTTAGAGAGGCCTTGGAGATTGAGAAAAGGCCGAAGAATCTTAATAGGGATGATGGCTGGAAGATTAGCAGTTGCTAGGTCCCAGCCCTATCTTCCTAGCCTCCTCTATCCCTCATTTTTAAGGTCTTGGGGTCTCCTTTTCCCTCCCCTTATAGGTTGATTCTGGGGTTGGTCCCTTTTCCCTTTAGGTTGTTATGATTTTTATTATATAATTAACTTTAAACATTATTATATACTCATCCCTGAATCTTAACTTCCTAATAGTATATTGAATTAATAGAGTTTGATCCCTTCTATCATCTTATTTACTAGTATTATTTGTCTTAATGGCTATTAATATGATCTTTATTAAAGTAATTTCATTCCTTATTAGAATTATTTTTTGGAATCATAATATTCAAGAAATAATTTAATAAATTATTTTTTATTTCTTGATTTCAATTTATATAATATATATATATGTGTGTGTGTGGTGTGTGTGTGTGTGTGTGTGTGTGTGTGTATTTGATTTCTATAAACATTATACTAATGATATTATCCTATAATAGAGTTTATAATGTTATATACATTTATTAATACAATTAATAAATCTAGTCTAATAAATTATCTCTTAAAGCTATACTCTAAGATTATTTGAATTCATACTGTTATTATAACTATAATATATATATAATGGTTATTAAACAATTAAAGGAAAGAGATAATTTACCAACCTCTATAACTATCTAGTCATTATTTCTGATATATATTTAGTTTATTTTAAATAGGTTATATATTATAAACGGTTGAATATATTCTATTTTTAGACTTAACTATCCAATATTATATGGAATTAGTTTAGTTTTACCCTTTCTTACCTAGATAAATAAATTTTGAACCATTAGATGTAATAATTGATTTACCTAATGACATGGGTATTTTTAAATATTATAATTGGAATAATGATATTAGAAAATAAATTATTAAATAAATATAGATTATTTAATAAATATAAATTATTAAATTATATTAGTATAGATTATATAAATGATAAATAAAAATATTTATTAAATAAATATATAGATGAACCAATATTATTATTTTATTGGTTCGTTATATGTATATATATATACATTTATTAATAAACTACTATATTTAGTCAATAAACAAATGAATTTCTAGCTAGTAAGAGTACTTTAATTATATATTTTACCTAATTTAACGAATTTCTGGGTATAATAATAATTAAAAAATATAGCAAGGTCAGAATTAGTCGTTATCAATCTAACCGTTGGAGTCTCTGCCCAAACTATTTAACAAGCTAAGCTGGATCGGTTCTTCAACTTGTCCTGACTATGAACCACACTGGTTGGTTCGAAACGCGTCGACAAATGATTCTTTATGTGATTTCGCTGAAAATTCTTTAACAATATTATGGATCACAGAAGTCTAAATTCCTTTATATTGGATTTTTTAGCTTCAGCAGTTTCGTAGCGCGCTACGAAACTGCTGAGCTTTAATCATCACCTTCAGCAGTTTCGTAGCGCACTACGAAACTGCTGAGTTGTTTAAAAAACATAGTTTCAACCCAAAACTTTACTTAATTGAGCACTTTGCTATCAAAACCTCCTTTCAACTATTCCAAGACTTTCCAAAACTGAATGGAAATGTAGGATTCTTCAAGAAGATGAGACTAATAAAAATCATCAAAATTCAAAACATAATCTTACTTGAAATGGGATTTCATTCAGAAGATTCCTTTAGCTGGCTTAACTGTACCTTTAAGTCTTCAATTTGTTTGTTCATAACCTTGTTCCCAGCTCTTAATTGCATATTAATCATTCTGATGAATTTTGCTTCTTTAATTGCCGGTACTGTCTAGGTATGGAATTGAGTATCACAGTCAACCACCTCTAAAGTTGCTTTCTCTTCCAACAAGGTTTTAATTTTGTAATAATTAGCTTGTATGATGGCATGTCTTCTGGCAGCGTTCCTCAGTCTGGAAATCTCAAGGTTAGCAGACTCAAATCTTCTTTTCAAGTCCTCTATACTATCTTCTTTATGTGTGGCAACTGTTTTGCCTTTGTCCTTTCTTTGATGGGGTTGTATCTCTTCCCCTGTTTCATCTGTTCTTGGTGGTACCTCCTGTACTTGCTGAAATCTCCTTGTTATGGGTCTCCTGGGTTTGAAAACAAATTATTCAACTTGCTCATCAAACTTAAGTTTCTTTGAGGCTTTAGCTTTCTTTGTCTTCTCTTTTTCTGACTACATTAAATCATCTTGAACTAGTGGGGACTCTTCAAAGTCAATTGCCTACAATAAATCATTTAGATTTCCCTTCGAAACTAGACTTTCTTCAACAACTACTGACTTACCCTTTTCTTTAGCCATCTGACTTCTCGTTCTTCTCCTTGTGACTACTTCAGCTGTGCTTGCTTCATGTGCAATCTCTTTGACTTGAGCTTTTTCTTTAGTTGACTGTTGAGGTGTATCTTGAATGATCAGTGGCTTTACAGACTCTCTAACTTGTTTCCTCGCCTTTAATTTTGGAAACCTCTTGGCTCTTGTTTCTGTTTGAAGACCTGCTGTTGTAAGATCTTTTGCAGGTAGAGGACTGAGGCCAGTCTGGCTTCTGAAACCAGCCATGAAAACAAATGTATTCCAATCTTTGCCTACCTTTTGAAGCTCATGCAAAACAAGTAATTTAATCAAGCCATGGTGAAACAGAGAAGTTTCACAAGCCTCCTTTCTCAATTGTACTTTGTCACACATATTACTCAAACTGCGGAATAAATAAGAAGGTAGATCAATGGAAGCCTTCCCTGTAAAATGCAAAAGGAGTTTGAAATGGTACGAATACACCTTGTTATACCTTCCTTCACAAGTCAGGTATTTCTGTATACAGGTGAGTAAATGTGCATAGGACTCTTTGACATAGCTCCTACGAACTGACTTACTCAAATCTGAATTAACAAATTCCTTCTTTAAAAACTCTTTGCATGGATTCATGTAAAATTTGAAGTTCTTGAACCAATTTTCTTGCCCTCGTGGAATCTCTGTCACAATGGATATCATCTCTGGCGAGACCTGTAATTCCAACATAGCCACTTTTGAATTTAATCCTGTGAAATTTAGTGCAAATTCTTTGGTCACCTGTGCATGCCCTCCTTGTAACTTCCTGCAAAAATTCCAACATCCGGCTTTTTTAAACACCTTCTCCACATCTTTATTCTTCAGTGTTATATCCAAACCTTCAGGCTCATTTCTCAGACATTTGCCTGATCTGTGTTCTTTCTTCTCTACTGATCTCTCCATGAAATCTTAACGACCTGTAAGCAAGGAATACTAGCTTTGTTCAAACTGTGAAAAACTCAGCTTCTTTTGAAAATCTTCCTCGCTTGATTACAATGTTATTTAAAATTTAAATCTTGCCGTTTATAATCTTTCAAATTGTAATCTTGCAGATTTGTTATTCATGCAATGCTTACAATCATCATTAATACTTGTGCAAGGTGGCTTTTCTTGGAAATTGTAATCCGTGTGTATCAACAAATCTAATGGTGATGATAATGGAGATGGGTGGTGGGACGTGATAAGTGGAGTACATGAACTGACACAAGATGATGCAGCCACTGATTTACCTAATGGATTTGACATTTGGGAAAGATTCGTTGTGGAATGCATGAATCCCTGATTTCGCAGCGCGGTTATAGTTTAAATTTTGAATGATGCGCTGCGAAATCACCTAATAAGGTTTTGCGCTGCGAAAACACTTTAAAAAGAATGCATGTGCTACGCAATTACCAAAAGGCTTTGTGGTGGATAAGAAAGTAACACATGACTTATGAAATCAGTGGTGAATGAGGGGGACCAATGGTAGATAAGAATACACTTGACTCATGACCTCCTAAGACTTCAGACTTTAAGAAAAAAATGAAATCAACTTAGACTAACACTGACCTTTGTCATCGAGCTAGGATGAGAAGTTTTAGCATCAGATTTCTTAAGTGATAACATAGTCCATACCACGGATGATAGGTTCTAGGTACTATGGCAAGCACCTTCAGCAAAACCGATGTGGGGAGTTGCAAACATCTGCAAAGCAAGAAAATCATGGTAAACAGGAAAGTTGTTTGAAAACTAACACACAAAACCACACTGCACAAAAATGAATGACACACTAATCTACACAAGTAACCATGCAAGATTACTTACGCATAGTACTTCTTGAGGTAAAGCCCATTTCGAGGTTTATCCAGAGGATTTCCTTCATAATCAATAAGATCATAGGCTCCTTTCTGCAAAACACATTTCACAATGTAGGGCCCATGCCACATGGGTTTGAACTTGCCCGCCCCCAGCTTATCGTTAGATTGGTCATATAATAAAACCAAATCACCTTCAAGGAACACACGAGGGGAGACCGACTGATTGAAATGGGATTTGACCTGTTTCGTTTGTGCTTTGATCACCAAGGCAACGAGATGGCGAATCTCGTCTAGTCGCTCTAAATATAAGAGGTGTTCCACCTGAGGTGATGTTTCCGGGAGGAGTTCACCAGCTAACTTGAGTGAAGGAATCTCGCATTTGATCGGCAATGTTCCTTCCAGGCCATAGACCAAATGGAATGGTGTGAAACCAGTTGCATCTTCTGTTGAGGTTCGGTAAGCCCACAGAGCTGAAAAGAGCATGAGATGCCAATTTGACTTGTGCATCCCAATAGTACACTGAAGCATTGTAACCAAAACCTTGTTCACAACTTCAACTTGGTTGTTGGCCTAAGGGTAATATGTGGTCGAACCATCATGGCACAAGCCCAATGCAGATGTCAGCTCAGCCATCATGTAATCTCCGAAATGGGAGCCATGGTCTGTGACAATGGCTTGAGGTATGCCGAACCTGGAAATAACATGGTTGAAAAGGAATTCAGTCGTTGTCTTACCATTTGCAGAGTATGTAGGCATCGCTTTGGCCCATTTGGTGAAATAATCCACAACGATGATAATATAGCCATGCCCCCCGGCCGAACAAGGGTTACATGTCATATAATCGATGTCCCATTTGGAAAAAGGACCAACGGTAATGACAGGTTGTAGGTGAGCGGGTGGGGCACACATCTTGCATTGGTAAATTTGGTATTCATGGCACTTGCAAACAACAAGGATGCAATCCTTGAAAATAGACGGCCAGCAATAACCAGCGCGAAGGATTTTTTGAGTCGTATCTAACTAGACATATGACCACCAGATGCCCCAGAGTGGCAATCATTGAGAACTTTTTCATCTTCATCAATTATAAGGCATCAGCGAAGAACTGAATCGACACTGACACGGTATAAAGTATCGCCAATAATATGGTAGGGTTGGGAGTGATGTCGAATCCTTCGACAATCATCCTTAGTCAACATGGACCGGAACGTGGATGTCTGGAGATACACGATGATATCACCGTACCATGGATCGAGGGTGCTAATCAAGAAGAGATTCTCATATGGAAGTTGTTCATCTACACCAATAGGAAGAAACTTAAAGGGAAGGGAACAAATCAATTCGGCGAAAACGAGTGACTTCTTAGATTTGGCAGTAGTAAATACCAAATCAAATTCTTGTAGGGTCTTGATCCATTTAGAATATTTCCCCCCCAATAACTGACGAATCAGGATATAGGTCATGGGGTTGCATTTGGAAATCACTATAGTTGTACACAAAAGGATGTAGTGCCTAAAGCGTTGAACAACCTAGATGACAGTTAAAGCCAACTTCTCGACATGTGCATAACGCATTTCAGTGTCAAGGAGATTATGACTAAGATAGTAGATAACATTTTCATTGCCTTCGTCGTCATCTTGGACCAAGACCATAGCAATGGTGCTAGTGGCTGCGGCTAGGTAAAGGAAGTAATCTCGATAATAATTCGATGGGTGCAATAGAGGAGAATTTACGAGGACAGCCTTGAGATCATCAAAATATTTTTGGGCCACCTCATCCCATATAGAGGGCATTCCTTGTTTTAATAATCGGGTAAAACCTATAGCTATCCCAACATAATTGGGTATAAAACGATGGAGAAAGTTGGCCTTTCCTTGCAGGGTCTGGAGTTGGTGCAGTGAATATGGACGAGGTAAATTTACAATAGCCTCAATTTTTAGCGAATCAAAGAAAATACCGCCCTCGGAAATAATGAAGCTGAGGAGTTGTCCAAATTCTATCAGAAAACACATTTGTGCGGGTTTAACCGAATGTTATAGTGTCTACAGTGCAGAAAAATCTATCAAATATGGTCCAGGTGATCTTGGCACTTACGAGAATGAGAGGGAAGGTCATCAAATTAAGGTTGGACAATGTTGCAAATATCATGAAATGCATAGGACATTTCCCACTAAAATGTAGCTCCAGCATTTTTGAGCCCAGAAGGAATCTTTTTGTACGAGAACGTACCCCATGGACAGATAAAAGTCGTCTTTTCTTGATCGGTCGATGCAATTTTGATCTGGTTGTAAGCAGAAAAACCATCCATAAAGGAAAATATCTCGCTCTCGGCACATTCATCAATGATTTGATCAATGAAGGGAGTAGGATAGTTATATTTAGGACAAGAATGATTGAGATCTTGATAAACAACACAAACGCGAATCGTGCCCTATTTTTTAGTCAGAGGGACGATATTGGACACCCAATCTGTAAGAGGGATGGGATAGATTAACCCATCTTTGAGAAGTTTTTCAACTTCACCCTTAATAGTGGAGGCCTTCCTAGGGTGCATTGTGTGAAGCCGTTGGAAAACTAGCTTCACATGCAGATAAGTTGGTATTTCATGCACTACAATGCTAGGATCAATGCCAGGCATTTCTTCGTAGGACCACGCAAACACATCACGGAATTCCTGAAATAGATGAGTATAAGTTTTGATCTCATCTGGAGAACAGGACACCCCAATATTCACGTGTTCAACGATAGTACGCTTGATAGAAATATCAATCAGCATCATTTGGGTAATATTACCCAAATTTCCTTCCGACCATACTTCATGAGTTGTGATCAGTGGTGGAAACGGAGAAGAGGACTCTTCGAAAGCAGTAGACATGACCGCCAGATGTGGCAGGAATGAGGAGCGATGATGAGTATCGATCCAAGGTGGTTCCTTGAGAGACATGACTTCCATGATGCCTTCATCAAAAAGGAAGGTCTCGGCTAAGGGATCAGGTGATTTCAAAACGCCAAGCCATGAGAATTGAGAGTACATATCAAGAGAGACCTTCGAAATAGAAGAATCAAAGGTTGTGGAACTTGAAGCCGAAACAATTTCCACATAATTGACTTCAGCAGGACTAAGCGGCATAACCTCGCCCCAGGTATCAATAAGATCTGCTGAAGGTATGACGCAAGGATCAGATTTAACCGAGACCATGTTGACAGAGGAAACATGAGGAGGTGGGAGTGGAAAAATTCCCATTAAGGCAGAATCTTTAAAAAGACCTGCCCCCACACTCTCATAGGGAGAACCAATGTGCTTGACGTATGAAACATTTCCATCCGAGAAGGAATAGGAAAAGAAAGATAGTTGGTCAACAATGACAATCTTCCCTTGATGGGGAAAACGAATCACGTGAAATAGAGAGGAGGCTACGGCATGCATAGCATGGATCCAGTTCCATCCGAGTAGAAGATTATAATTGAGATTGGTGTCAACAATTTCTACTTTGACTTGCACTGTCTTGCCTTCCAGAGTGATGGAAAGATTAGGTAAGACACCGAAGGGTCACGAATTGTACCCATCAAAAGCTTCCAAAGTGTTCGGAGATTGGTTCAAAGCAGGATAACTAATAGCCTTCCAGCATGTGGTTGACATGATGTAGGTGGAAGCACCTTCATCGATGACATCTGGTGGATGGTCTTCTCATTGATCATTACCTGAATGAGAAAGGCAATCTGATGAGGGAGGCATGAAACATGGTTCTCTAGATCAAAACATATCAAATTGGAATCGGTGGGATTGAAACCTCTGATAGCTGACAACAAAGATTTCCAATGCGATGGGCAGCTTTGGAGCTTCTTGAGAGCTGACATAACTGACGGGGCCTAAGCGAAATCCTCAACAATAGTGTTGAGCAGCTCGGTCATTAGGATTGTATGAGGATTTTCGCAGCACACCTCTAGAAGGTGGCCGTATAGTGGAATCAGGGTTAGGGCACTCAATATGAAGAGGGCCATAACTCGGGGTAGAAGAAGAAGGTGCAACTTCTTTTTCTCTCCCAGCTGTCGAAGTAGGAGTTTGATAATATTTCAATCTAGTAGCCACATTAATTGGTGTGCTCATCATCAACACTTGAGATACTAAGGAAGCAAATGATTGGGGTTGGTCTACCATTTGGGTCTACTGAGACGGAAATGGCTCTTTGAGGATAGTGAGGGTCCCTTTGAGCAAGCGACTAACTTCAAATCATTGAGGACAATCCTTAGTGTAGTGATCTTCCTCACAAGTGAGGCAGGGATACTTAGGTTTCCGTTGTGAAGATTCGCCAGCAAACAATTTGGGAGGACCATGTTTTGGGGAATCAACTTTACCCTTGCCTTTGCCTTTCTTCTTACCTTTTGAGGATTTGTCTGCTACGGTAGACTAGATAGCATGGACCTCTAAGGTTTTACCAGGGCCAAGTGGATTTTGGGACGAACTATTAGGAACAACATTTGAGACCGACTTCTGTTTGGAAGAATATTTAGCAGGGGTCTAGGATACTTAACCAATAAATCCGTCGATGGGAGGTACAACTTGTGACTTTGATGTTGCGGGATCGGATGATGGCTGTTATGCATAGGGTAATAACTTATACAAAGTGGAAGATTGAGAGTAAAATAGATCAAAGTAATGGGCACGAGCAATGGCTTACTCTTCATTGACACATCCACCCATAGCTATATCATGAGCAATTGGGGCCACGAATGATTTGGTGAACCATTCAGTGAGTAACTAATAAGTAATCTCAAATTTGTTCAGGTGACATCTACGTCTCCATTCATGGATATGATCAGAGATGTGTGTCGTAGTATCTTGCTTAAGCGATGTGAGAAAATAGGTGCTAGTTCCATAGCGAATAGGGAGCTGAAAATGTGTGCGAAAAGACATGGCTAAAGAGTTAAAGTCATGGTAAGTACGTCGAGGCAGCTCAATGTACCACTTAGCTGCAACACCTGTGAGGGTTCTTTGGAAAATATGGAGATGAATGGAATCATCAAAGTATGAGTTCAACAAGAACCAGAGGTGATATGTCATCACATGGGCCTACGGATCTTTTTTTTCTTTCCCATTGAACTTTGGACAATCGCTCGGTATCTTGGACGACACCGGAGGACAGTATGGCGAATGAAGGATTGGATAATTCATGAGAGGAGATACATCTAGAAACTCGAGTGTGGACGAGAATGGAAATTGTGTATTAAAAGGCATAGGAGGTCAATAAGCAGGTCCAAACGAAGGAGCCCATCCCTATTGGTAAGGATTTTGGCCATATTGCATTTGAGGTTGCCCCCATTGCGGATTACCTTGACCATAGGGAGTATTTTGACCTTGAATACCTTGGAACTATCCAGTCATAGGTTGTTGATAAGCAACATACAGGTTAAAAGGTTGTTGAGCCTGTTGACCTTGGACATATGGATATTGGACCTGTTTTCCTTGAACATATGAGTGATGAACATGTTGTCCCTGAACAAGAGGATTTTGGACTTGATGTCCTTGGGCATAAGGTTGATACACTTGTTGCCCTTGGACATAGGGATTTTGTACCTATTGCCCTTGACCAAAAGGATTTTGAACCTGTTGACCTAGGGCGTTAGGGTTTTGTACCTGATGCCCTTAGCCAGAAGGATTCTGGACCTATTGACCTAGGACATTAGGATTTTGGGCCGGCTACTACAGGACTTGACCTTGGCCCTGCCCTTGTAAGGGTTGCCCCTGCTAATATGTATACAAGGGTTGTTGCTACCCTGGTTGGTTTTTTTGTTGCAAGGGTTGACCTTTTGGTTGCAAAATTTATCCCTGAGGCTGCAGAGGTTGGCCCTGCGAGGACATGGGCTGGGAGGTGTGCGAAGCATATTACATTTGCTACTGCATGGTTTTCTTCAACTATTGCAATGGTTGACCTTGCGGTTGTTGCAGTTGACCTTGCTGCGGGATCATTTTCCCTTGCGGTTGTGCGGATAGCCCTTGTGATAACAAAGGTTGCCCTTGTTGTTGTAGAGGCTCTCCTTGCTGTCGCAAGGGTACTTGAATAGTGCTTGGGAAATTTATGAACTGAATCTGGCCATAGCCACCCTGGAAGGTGGATGAGCCAGGCTAGATGTGCTACCCAAACTCAAGGATGTAAGGTTGATTAACCATTCTTGGAGAACCATATGGAATGTAAGGAGTTTGGTATTGAACTTGAGCCTCGTAGGGCTGTTGATACTGAACATTTCTTGACCCAAACAAACCAACAGGATTCTGATTATGTTGGTACTGGACATTGCTCGATCCAGTAGGATCAGCGGGGTTATGAATGACACTGGAAGAAGGTTGGTTCATACCAACCATGTGAGCTTGTGAGCCGCTTACATTGATGGCACCTGACACCATAGAAACATTCAAGTTTTTCCCCCCGAGTGGTGGTACAACTTGGCCATTGACTAGAGGGATGGAGGAACTGACAGAGACATTCTTCAGAATTGTCGGTTGTGCCTGACGTGTAACTGATATTGATGATACAAGGGTATTCAAAATGGTGGGTTGCACTGAGACTGATGTAAAAACCTGTTGGGAAGTCGTGTTCGCAATGAACGAACCTGAAGTAGACATGGAGCCTGACGCCCAAACAGGGTTATGGTATAGTAATGAGGCACTAGGTGTACCTGAAACCAATTGTGCCAAAGACACATAGTTGGGTGGCAAGCTAGTGGGAATACCCCCGATATAGGGGAAACCCTCGAGAGGAAAAGGCTGCTCTTCCTCCTCAACAGTATGTGGAGTGGAAACTTCGGACTCATTTGGGGAGGTGACTGGAGCATCACCTTCGGGTTCCATATCCAAAAACAAATGACGACAAATGGTTGAAGAAGTATGAGGGAATATCTCCAAAGGAACACCTGGCTGGTCATACGGATTGTAAGGACACTGCAGCAATATCACAATAGGGCCAAATAGAGGATTCAGAGGGTAGATAACCAGTCCAAGCTGCCTGTCAGTGGTCGACGAGTTCTCAGGAGTTTGAACGGGGTTGTCCGGAGATTCCGTTCCAAGATCAACAAATGACCTAGTATCAAAAGTAGGAGGAGGACAAGATGACAAAGGTTGAATGCTTAGAACAATACTGAGTTCAACACCTTGGTCCTCAAGTGACTCTGGTAACTTAGGAAATAACTCCTTAGACAATCTTTCAGACGGAGGAGAGGAAGATGAACTGGGTGAACCAGATGGTTCAGCCACTATGACCTTGTCTTAGTCGACAGAAAAAAAAAAAAAATTAACTTCAAGGCTTTAAAATGTTTTTTAAAGGTAAACTCATGATTTGGTCTCAGAAAAGACTAATAGGGTGTTTTCGGATCATGGGCAATCAATAAAAAATTAATGCTCTTTCATTTTTTAAGAGTCAAGAAAGAAACAAAGATGACTCTATCACTTTCGATTGGAAACGAGCTCGAAAGAACAAGTGCTCAAATGATATTTTAAGTTTAATGACTCAAAAAGATCAAATGACTACTATGGATGATCTACGTAAACAAGATTACCAGGCAACCGTGAACTACAGAATACCTCCCAGTGAACCGAGAAGTACGAGCAGGCAATCTCCCCGAATGTTGTGTTCAGTGTATCATGTTTGCAAGGCAGCCGACTCAGCTTCCTAAGGATAAAGGATTGCATCCTAGAGGAGTTTCCCATTATATACTCGATGGTACAGTGAGCACAAATCTGTACTAGAGTTGTCTAATACCAAAGGTAACGACAGCTGCTAGGTTTAAAGATGCCAAAACACATCTCTAGCTTAGACCTTCTAGATATGATCGTTAAGTGTCAAATGCGCCTTAGGTTAATTGAATTCATTTTAAATTTTATCTTGAGTTATGTTTCAGTTTTCAGGTCTTAACGATGCAACTCGAAAAACCTTAAGTGCAACTACATGAGACAAGACCCTTTCAATTCGATGAAATGCCTACACTAGAGAGGGTAGAAACTACACAATCAAATGCAAACAGCTAAGCAACTGAAAGCAAAATGATCTTTCACTACCTTACTTTTTCGAAAAATAAACTAATGAAAAATGCATTCCAATTCCTAATTTCTTGACAAGCACATATCTAACAATCCTTTCAAAAGCAAAAAGAGTTATTTTCCTTTTTCAAATGCCAATGAAATTCTGGTCTTTTAGTGATGCAAGATATCGTAGCACAATGATGCAACAAACTGTAATTTCATACTTTTTCATGAAACAATGAAATAAACTTTTCACATACAACACTTTAATGAAAAAGTTTTCGAGACAATCAGCTCTTCAAGCAAATGAAAACATGAAAAAGAGAGGCTCATTCATACTAATAAAGTACCAACTTTACCAACAACATGACAAGCAATGTAATCCATGCCGGAAAAGCAATGTTTAGACAAGCAAACAAAAACTTTTCAAAATTGTGCAATAGAGGTCAATGTCGTAAAAGGACCGCAAACGAAATGCAAGGAGTAAACACACCTACAACTCAACTTTCCGAGTTCACAAATAAATTGAATGGATGACAATCTAGATGCCCTAGTGTCACTGACCACCCAATAACTCAAGAAATCAAGCAGAAATATGATAAACCAACAAGCAAACAAAACCAAATGAAAAGTAGCTTTCTAGTCAGGGAGAAAACTGTTTAAAAGGCTTATGGGATCAAAATCATAAGAGAAAAACACACTGTCCAAGATTTGGGATAGACCCTAATATTCACTTACAAGCATCGATGCGACTGCCTAACTGACAACAAGTGCCATAGGCTGGTCGGCGCGACTATTTCTCAACAACTCGTGCTTAACAACGCGATTGTCAGTGGATTAAGCACACTGGTCGAGGGAGCCAAGAAATAAATAAAAAAAAATTGAAACAGGGACTAGATCTTCTACTATGAATTTCAGACTCAAGCCAGTAAGCAGGAGAAAAGAAACAGAACCAAAGGGAAAAAATGGAACTATGAAAGTTCACACAAAATCATGAAATCCAAGACAAATAAAAGGATTGGGTCCCCAGCGGAGTCACAAATTTGTGGTGAAGTAAAATTATAAGTGCATACACAAACAAATTCCTCTAGCCTGATAATGGGTCTATCCACAACTGATACATTCAATTGAATATTTCCTTAGGTTAGAACCAATTAAGAGGGCCTACCTCTTACTATGCTTATCTCGTTTAATGATGTCCTTGTTTGCTCGCTCCAGCTATCTCTCACTTCCTTCTTCAAGCACCTGAAACAAGTAAACAATATCAAACAACAACCATGATAATAGACAAATTGTAATTCAACCTACTTAACAAGTCAAGAAACATTAAACCATGAATGTGTAAGATGACAAATCATGTAGGAAATCAATCGGTAGTTGCATATATATTGAATCAAAGAGAGATTACAACCATTGTCTTGACGTTGTTGTTCTCCTTTGACAAGACCAGGTTCCCACACACTTCTGCTAGCATTCCATGATGGCCTCAATCAACAATAGTTTTAAGGCTCTTACCTTTAGGCTTCACTCCAAACCAAAATCACACTTCTCCCTCACACAATGAGATAGCTACAAATATGAATAACTTGCTATTTTACTCCAAACCAAAATAGCACTAGCAAACCAACATTAACACTAGCTTGTGATTGGGAAGAAGGGAGGTTTATATAAGATGAATGGATGGGAGATGGATCCTCTTATCATGGGAGAAGGTCTTATCCCCTTGAGGTAGTTCCATCATTATAGGGGAAAGAAGCCCAAACTGACATCCTTGACCCCATCTGGCCAAACCATTTACCAAACTTATGTTACGAAGCTTCTAGAGCTGGAAGCTTCAGCTCTTAATTTAAAAAACTTTCCATAATAGGACTGACGTGACTGGAACACAACTAAGTCACTCCAGTCAGCACTAGGGATAGTGCTAATCTCTGCACATCAGCGTGAGGAAGACAAGGGCCATTAGCACCGGTCTTGTAAACTAGGAAAAACAAAAGTTTCAGGGGAAATGGTCAAAAGGGAATTTATCTGCTCATGAAGAGGGACATAATGGGGGTGCCTTCATGAAGGGAAAGCATGTACGGTTCACCGTAGAGGTCCTCCAGGATCATCGAACGGGGAGTATAGGGACAATGATAAAATTATGTGTAACACTTGGCTTTCAAAGCCTACAAAATGTGTAAAATACATAGAAAGGCTATCAGCCTGCACGGTGTTCATGGTAGCACCAGACTGCTCTAATCACTTAGCCTAATAGCCGATGTAGTCTTGCAGATAATCCCACTATGTGTCTCTGCCAGCGCAATGGCACCTCATCTATAGTAGCATACTCTGGAACTCCTCGAGTAATCGCTTCTAGGTTGTGCTCCATATCAATTAAGGGGTCTGCCCCTTCCTCATAGTTAGTGCCCACTATTTGATGAGAATCCCTATGTGCTATTAGCGACATTCTAGGTGGTCTTTCGGGTCCTACATCTGCACATATATCATAATTCGAGTTTCAGTTTACACTTTTACAAAAAAATCATAAGACTTTAAAAAATCCAAAAAACAAGTCTTTACCTGCATCAGTCCACTATTCTCCTGGTGGCAGAGGTAGATCTAGATCCCATCATAAATCTATGTCATCATATGCATAATCGTCTACCACGAGTAATAGGAATTGTAGCCAACTAAAGAACTATGGAGGGTAGTGCATATGTTGACCTGTCCCTCCTCGAGGCATGAGTTGACTCCATCTCAATAACCTCGGATCTTGGGGGGTAGGATTTGGTACCTCTGCCCACTGATACTAGAATAGGGGTACCCGATCTAGGAATAAAGTCACCAGTATCGAGCTGAACCCAAATTGTCTCAGGTTCCCTTGCTTCCCTTTGGTCAGTTATCTTTTCATATTCACAAGAAGGCCTCCACACAAGTTGAATATGGTGGGGGTCAGACATTCAACTCCATACTTGAATTGGGACTTTGAACTCTCATGCAGGGCTTGCGTCCCAGATATGTGAGCTATGGTGAATATTATGGTTCGTAGAGGAAGTCTGTTGGTGATTGTGGCGATGCTCACCTTCCCACCCCTCATCATCTCTTCACCTGGGAAATGCCTCCTAATCAGAGCACTAGTACCCTCACCACCTGGGCAAGATCCGAAGAGCTGGACTCTTTGTCCTCTTCAGGACAATCCCGTGATAAAATAGATGTCTGGCTCTTCTATTTCTAGTTCCTGGCCTTGATGATAAATATCTCTTGATCCACATCCCAAAGGTAGATTAATTAGGGCAACAATTCCATTTGAGCCTTCAGTCCTGTAGTCATGAAGAACTTCCACAACCCACAATATCTCAAGGCATTGATGCATTCTAGATTCTGGGCTACTTGGTGATCTTTGGCCTCATGGCCTCTTTCTTTCCATTCCAGAACCATGAGCTCCTACAAAACATCATTTAACACCAATTAGAACCTTTTTCATGAATTGAAATTACGAAAATTTTCTTTAAAAGGGGTTTTTTCTTCAAACCATTCGGCCTCGGAACCATCACACCTATTTTTATAAACAGAGCGATGTCATCGCGGGTGTCTTTGAGCTCAAGAGTGATTAACATGGGTTTGATGAACAAACCCGCGAGGAT
The DNA here is from genome assembly GCA_000404065.3 of Pinus taeda. Classification (NCBI taxonomy): domain Eukaryota; kingdom Viridiplantae; phylum Streptophyta; class Pinopsida; order Pinales; family Pinaceae; genus Pinus; species Pinus taeda. The sequence continues at coordinate 141,301 of APFE031220278.1, forward strand.
TTCCGATGCTCAAAACTTTTAAAAATCCTTCCTTCTAACACATAAAATTCCATTAAAAATACATGAAAATGTGATGAAATGCAAGAGAAAGGACATACCTCTTACCTCTTGCAGACGGTTCGCGAAATGGCACCCTGGATCACCCGCAATGGTCACTTGAAAATTGAGTGAATTAGGGCACAAATGCACTTTCAGAACTTACTATGGTAAAATGGTAAAAAATAATGTTACTTTTGGTTATTTATAAGTTTTGAAGTCATTTTTGTCAATACTTTAATAATATTTTATTATTATATCTCAATATCAGTGATGGGTGCATTTCTTTGTGCAGTTACAGGTGCTTTCGATGGACAGTGATTATTTTTTACTGATTCTCACGAGTTGTTGTTTTATCTCTTTTTCGAACTCGTTAAAAATAAATGAAAAAGGAACCCTCCCGGAGTCATCTTTAAGCCCTTTTCTGACTCTCAAAAACTAAAAATATTGTTGAGTGCTTGTCATTTCGAACTCGTTAAATCAAATGAATCGATGTCACCTCAGTATACGTTTACCCCTTTTCGGGATGAGATTGATTATTTACGAAAAAGGTACACCTTGGTCGACATGGTCAAGAGGTTCTCTTGGATATTGTTTTCTACCTTTTCGGGTTCGAGAGACAAATTACGAAAAGGGACATGATGGAGTTTTTTTTCGTCTCTTTTCCAAACTCTTTAAATATGAAAAATATACCGAGTTATTCTTACGCCGAACTCGTTAAAATTTTACAACGAAAGACTCGTCACCATGATGAGACCGAGTTTCTTCTTCCTAGGACTCATAAAACTTACTAGGATGGATTCATTCGAATAATGAACTTACATGACAAGCATATGATATCCCCTTCAAGCTTGTGATAAAAATAATTGGGGTACTCGCTAGAAATAGCAGGGAAAAATGAAGATGAAACATCCTTTGTATAGGCAACATGTCGCTCTTGAACATGACACTCTTCTACTTTTGTGTCGGGTTTGGGATATCCTAACTCAGTCACTTATCCTGTCGGGTTTGGGTGATTCATTTTTTCCTCTCATTTGACTATTCCATTTGTCATCATGACCTTTAGTCCTATGTTGAGTCAAATGCTACCACACTCCAGAGTCATGTCGCCAGTGTTCAAGAGAATTCCTATCTGCAGTTATTTACCTATACATTGTTTGACCCATTGTTACAGTCTTGGATCTTATTCATTTCAATCCACTTTATTCCTTGTTTCATGTTGGTGATGGGGGACTCATTATTTCCCTCCTTTGACGAGTCACTTCCTATCGACTTTAACTCATTATCCAGGAAGAGGACTTAGAAACTCCCTTTCAGTACCTTAGAGCTTGCATGCCCTAATGGAAAGTTCTTCGCACCTAAAGACATGTCTTCATCACTGGCCTTCAATTGGATGATTCCATGAGTGTTCGACCTCAGTTTCATTATCACATTCACGGATTGTACTGTCATACCTTGAGATCAATTGTCATTATTGGCGGTTTCTCTCATACCTGTTAGCGATCCACATCATTGGCTAATAATCAGGTGGTTTTCTAGCATGTTTAACTTCAACACATTCGTTCGCATGTTAGAATCCGTACTTTGATTGGGATAGGATGGAGCGCAAGACCCTGAGTCTTGTCTGACGTGACTTAGGCTGCATGGAGTTATATGTTATTCATGATTGTACACATGATTTTTCTATACGGATGGTTGTGACCATACCGTGGGACTTTACATTTATGATGATCCTTCTCATTTGGATGGTTGTGCCGATACCATGGATCCTTTCATATAGTTCTTATCATCCAGATGGTTGCGTCCATTTTGTGGATTCATATTTTGATATCAGAAATGTATATGTATATGCGTTTTTGATTTTCAAGTCTCCTGACAGTGTTTGTCCTCGTCCTTGCAAAATCTCGTAAAGCATCTCAGCCATCACTCCCCATTCTGCCTTCATGCTTTAGGGGGCATCTGTTAGACAGTATTTTGTCATGCCTCCTGCACTTCCCTATGACATACCCCGAAGTGCCCGAAACATGACCATTATGCAGTGTACTCATTCATATATGAAGCTCAAATCCTTCCTAAGACATTGATTGGAAAATTCCTTGAGCTTCCCTTGAAGGAATTAGCTCTTAAATCCTAATTTAAGCATAATTGTGCTTATGAGACTCAAAATAGTGATGATCTCCTGTTGCATTGCACTTGACTTGCGATGACATTGCTCTATTCACTTGTATACCCTTGATGATCCCAAAAAGACAACTTTCCTCAAGATGATGAGAAGCTTCGTGATCGAGAAGCTTCCAAAGCGGTGAGCTGGAGGTTGTTTGGCATAGATGAGGTCGAATTCTCCCAACTTCGCCTCTTGGTCTTATCCCTATGAGCTACCTCCTTGATATGAGGGCCTAATCCTATCTTTGGAGAGGTCCTAACTCCCTTTCCCATCCTGTATATTCATCCTCTCCCATGTTGTAGCTCTGATACCACTTGTTGTAGATCTAACCCAAGAATATTATAGATCTGATATGAAAATATAAGATAATGCAAATAAACCCAGAAATGATATGAAATGATTCTTTATTATCAAACCCTTATGGTAGGGCA
>APFE031220278.1:161981-189823 GCA_000404065.3 Pinus taeda
CAACCAAGGGGATTGATACTATATTAATATGATAATATTATTAACCAAAGAGATTATTAATATTAGAAACCCAAGACATTATAATCCCTAGTAAATTACATTAAACACAAAATATTAATATCATAAACCCAAGGGACCATTATTATAAACCCAAGAGATTGATATTATAAACCCAAGGCACTAATAAACCCAAGGGATTAATACTAAGAATCCAAGGGAATAATATTAAACCCAAGGGATTAATATTGTAAAGCCAAGGCATATATACCTAAGATAAATATTATAAATCCTAAAACAAACGTGGTTCACCATGGATGACCATGGTTGATTTTCATATTGAGACAATCCATATCACAATATGATGTTGGACCATGGTTGACCATGATTGATTCTCATAGTTCCAGAAACTTTGTCACAAAGCGATGTTGGATATTGTGACATTCTTTGTCACAATGCAATGCTAGGCCATGGTTAACCATGGTTGTCACAATAAAACGTTGGACCATGGTTGACCATGGTTGTCAGAATGTGATGTTAGACCTGTTGTGGCCTTGAAAATCGTTGCGTCAACACAGTGGGAAAACCACCCAGTCCGTCCCTTAAGGTAGCTCCTTTTCCGTTTAAGTAGTGGCTCCAAATGGATATAATGGGATTAGTTTCCCAATGAGGGTGATTGAATGGATATATAATGCTTATAATGGAGTGAAATATATGGACTTGTAGCAATGAATCAAATGGTAAACAAATACATTAATCTATTCTATAACCCGGGATTGTTTAACATTCATTTAGATGTGATCTAAAATAATTTTCTGTAGTGAAAGTCAATATAGATTGATCAAACACTAATGGAAAATGAAAATATTTAAATATGATTATGATTAAATGGTTGATCAGAATATTATGTATAGTTCATATCACATTTAGAAAAAGGAAAATTTCTTAACAAATATTTAAAAAACATCAATGGCAACATGATTAGAAGTGAATGCATGTAACATTGTTCTTTTTGAAATATCATGTAATAAACATTTTGTAGAGATAAATTCACTATTTTTTTCATGAACAAAACAGAGGCACAAAGATAGAAATACCATATGTACGTTTTCTTAGCTCACAAAGAAAATAGCAGCAATTTAATCCTTCTCACAAAGGTAATTCCAGGAGTACAGTAGTGCAACTTCTTGAAATCCTTTACTAAAAATTCATAAAACCATGTTCCAGTCTTTCTATTCAATAAGCATGAAAGTAAAGTAGTGCAAGCTTTCGTAAGCCTTCTTCATAAAGTTTTGGACCTATATTTCCTACAACAACTAAGCTTAAATAGCAAAAACAGCTGTAATATATTGTGCAGGGCGTTGAGGGAATTAAACAAATCCTTCAACAATGTTTAAAGAAAACAGTATTTGGTAGCGGTTTCTTGCAAAGAATTTGTTGTCATCTTCAGCTTCATCTATTCCATCGAATTCTTCGGATGCCTGTCTGTCTTGTTTGAACTGATTAGCATAGTTGTCTCTCTCTATTATGGACCTGAACACGACAAACAAGGATTGATAAGATAAACATGAATGATATGATAAACAAATTTTATTTGAAACAAATCACTTTTGCAAGAAATTAGGAAAACGTAGAGCGCAATAAATCTGACAGAGATTGTGAAAAGGAATGCAGAGTTTTACAGATTATCGCAATCAACTATCAAAGTTTGGGGCAGATCATAAAATAGTTGTAGTTGACATAGAACCAGGGGAAAAACTTTAGAGCAATCACATTTGGCATGGAGTGGGAGTATTTCATATCAAATCCAAAAGGGTTTTTTTTTTTTTAATTTACATCGCAATTGACAATCAAAATGGTGGATGGATTGTTATAAACCGTATCCTTTTAAAACTTGTGATTGCCATGAATGCGAGGTATGTATGAGTTGGATTGTAGAATCCCATCGGGTCTGATATAATTGCAAATCACAATCAACTGGGGTGAAATGTTTTTTAACACACTGCGTCCCTTTAAATTTTGCGATTGCAGGATCCCGGGGTGACGTCATAGTGACGTCAGGGATGATGTGGTGGATGACATGGCTTTGACATGGTGGGTGACATGACAATGATGTGGAAGCTTACGTGGAGGATGACGTGGATCTGATGTCATATCACAATCGGCGTTGGGGAAAATATCACAATCGGCAAAGGGAATCGTCCTTGCAATAGCTCTGGAAGTGGGATTTAAATGAAATGAAGTTGATAATTCCCTCGGGTCCAAAGCTTATCGAAAATCTCAATTGGCTAAGGGAATAAGTAGGAGACAAGACCTTTAGATTCATACAATTGCGGTATAGGCCTACAGACACGATATAAATATAAATCATGGTGAATAATACTCGCGGGTACGTCTAATCGTAATCGCAATCGGCTAAGATAATGGGGTATAGACTTAAGCCTTTGTAACTTCCACGGTGTGGTTTACGATGCTATGTAGTGATGTGGCCTTGTGGGTCCTGACAGTATTGGATTAATGTTTTTGCGTGTCTTTTTCTTTGTTAAGAATATTTAGAACTATGGCCTATTTCCTTTGTATTTTGCGCTTTGATCTTGACTTTAACTCCCGATTGCGGAGGTTGGGTTAATCACATTTCACAATTTGCTAGGGTTCAGATTTAAGGGCTCAGACTCTGTGCATAAAGACTTATTTGAACTTTAGGGGAATAAAACTCTGATTTATTTAAAATAACCCATATTTTTTAAACACTTAATGTTTTTGAAGCCTAATTATAGTTTTGCTCTCAGGGGCTATTAAAATTTGGTTTTTTTGTTTGGGATAATCAAGGGTAAGTATTAAACTTTGATTATAAGATTTTTTTTATTTCATTTTTAAATGAAGGGTCCCTATTTTAATATAATAAATTTCATAGGAAATTTATAATATATTAAAATGGAGGATGTCGTATAGTACAACAGGACCATGAGACAGTCTTTGTCAAAATGTGACCACGGTTGAACATGGTTGATGTTCATATTGATACAATCTTTGTCACAATGCAACGTAGGACCATGGGTAACTATGGTTGACCATGGTTGACAATGTTTGAAAATGGTGATTTTCATATTAACCATTAAATACCATGGTTGGCAATGATTGATTTTCATATTGAGACAATTTTTGTCACAATGTGACGTTAGATAATGCTCGACCATGGTTGAACCCTTAAATTAATAAATCCAAGGGTTTGATATTATAAACCCAAGCGATTAATAGCCCAACAGATTATGAACCCAAAAGATTAATATTAAACCCAAGGGATTAATATCATAAAACCAAGGTATATAAACCCTCAAATAAATATTAGAAGCCCTAAAATAAACGTAAGTGACCATGGTTAATTTTCATATTGAAACAATCAATGTCAGAATGTGACGTTGTACCATGGTTGGCTATGCTTAAGCATGTTGATTTTCATATCAATACAATATTTCTCATAATGTGACATTGGACCATGGTTGACCATGCTTGAGCATGATTGATTTTCATATCAATACAATCTTTGTCACAATGCGAGGTTGGACCATGGTTGATCATCGTTGATTTTCATATTGAGACAATGATTGTTACAATGTGACAATAGACCATGGTTGACCATCATTGATTTTACAAAAGATGGCTAACCTTGGTTGACCATGATTGACCATGGTTAACCATGATTGATAATATAAACCCAAGGGAATAATAAACCTAAGGGATTAATACTAAACCCCGAAGGGATTATGAACCCAAGGGAATAATATTAAACCAAAGGGATTAGTATTATAAACCCAAGGTACATATAAATCCTAAGATAGATATTATAAACCCTAAAATAACCAGTTTTGATCATAGTTGACCATGGTTGATTTTCATATTAAGACAATGCTTTTCACAATACGACATTGGACTATGGTTGACCACAATTGATTTTCATATCGAGGCAATTTTTGTCACAATGTGATATTGGACCATGGTTGACGAAGGTTGATTTTTATATTGAGACAATCTTTGTCACAATGCGACATTGCGCTGTGGTTGAGCATGATTGACCATGGTTGATTTTCATATTGAGACAATCTTTGTCACAATGCGATGTTGGATTGTGCTTGACCATGGTTCAACCCTTAGATTAATAAATCCAAGGGTTTGATATTATAAACCCAAGGAACAATATAGCCAAGGGATTAATACTAAAACCCGAAGGGATTATGAACCCAAGGGAATAATGTTAAACCCAAGGGATTCTTATTATAATCCCAAGGTATATAAACCTTAAGATAAATATTATAAACCCTAAAATAAGTCTGGTTGACCATGGTTGTTTTTTATATTGAGACAATCAATGTAACAATAAAATGCTAGACCATGTGCGACCATGCTTGAGCATCATTGATTTTCATATCATTACAATCTGTGTCATAATGCGACAATAGACCATGGTTAACCATGGTTGATTTTCATATTGAGACAATATTTGTCACAGTGCGACGTTAGACCATGCTCGACCATGGTTGAACCCTTAGATTAATAAATCCAAGTGTTTGATATTATAAAACCAAAAGCATTATGAACCTGAAGGAATAATACTAAAAACCCAAGGGGATTAATACTAAAACCCCAAAGGATTATGAACTCAAGGGAATAATATTAAACCCAAGGGATTAATATTACAAACCCAAGGTATATAAACCCCAAGATAAATATTATAAACCCCAAAATAAACATGGTTGACCCTGGTTGATTTTCATATTGAGATAATCAATGTCATAATGCGACATTGGACCATGGTTAAGCATGATTGATTTTCATATCGAGACAATCTTTGTCACAATGCGATGTTGAACCATGGTTGAGCATGGTTGGTTTTCTTATTGAGATAATGTTTGTCACAATGCAATGTTGGACAATGAATGATTTTAAAAAACATGGTTGACCATGACTGATATTATAAACCCAAGTGAATAATAAACCCAAAGGAGAATAGGGTTTCTAGTTGACCAGTCAACCAGAAGATCAGCACAGGAGAATAATAAATTATGTGCACAAAGAAGATCAGCGAAAGAGAATAGGGTTTCTAGTTGACCAGTCATAATTATCTCAATGTTGAACACACTCCTCTCTGCTGAAGCCTAAATGCGTGACAATTATAAGACATTTGACATTTGCGAGGTTTGATAAATTGAATTGAAGCAAATGTTAACATTAACAGTGAATCTAATTCACCCTTGGCTGTGAGTGGAGTCGAAGCCAGTAATTTGGGTTCCATGTTCATGACTTGTCTATCCTATCCACAGTCCTGAGCACTCTTTTTGAAGCCTTCAACCCTCCTCAAGGGCAGATCTTTGAGCATTCGATGGCCTAGTGTGGATTTGTTGAGCAGGAACAGTAACCTAAATTACAAAAACGTGTGGTCGATTGTTGTTATAGTCTTTTGAATATCTATCTGTGGTTTCAACACTCTCTTGAGCAATAATTCTATGCATAAAGAAGATCAATGAAGGAGAATAGGGTTTCTGGTTGACCAGTCAGAAGTATCTCAATGTTGAACGCACTCCTCTCTGCTCAAGCCTAAATGCGCGAAAATTATAAGACATTTGACATTTGCGAGGTTTGATTAATAGAATTGAAGTGAGTGTCAACATTAACAGTGAATCCAATTCACCATCAACTGCGAGTGGAGTCGAAGCCAGTAATTTGGGTTCCATGGTCATGATTTGTCTAACCTAGCTGTAGTCCTGAGCACTCGTTTTGAAGCCTTTGACCCTCCTTGAGGGAAGATATCTAACCATTGGATGGCCTAATATGAAGTGTGGATTTGTTAAGGAGTAGGAATAGTAACCTAAATTACAAAAACGTGTTGTCGATTGTTGCAACACTCTTCTGAATATCTATATATGGTTTCGACCCTCTCTTGAACAATAAATCTGTGCATAAAGAAGATCAGTGAAGGAGAAACCTCTTGTTGTTTGGTGCAAGATCATTTTTCCTTCCATCTGAAAAAGGTCGAGGACTGTGTGGTGTGGCATCTAAAATCTTAAGCTTTTTCCAGATCCAATCCGATCCGTTGGTTGTGGTTCGATCCAATCCGGGGCAGGTGCGGTCTGCGGTCCCATTTGCTGATATCGGGTGCACACATTCCTTATCTTTTTCTAATAAATATATGCTCATATACTTTCAAGTATGAATAATTCACCATAGCTACCAAAGATTGCCAAAGGTAGACCTAGCATAGTTACTCTACAGAGCCTTTATGAGTATATAGATTCTTTAGAGAAATGTAGAGAACAAAGAGAAGTCAAGCTACAAACAGAGTTAGAAGCCATGCTGGAAAATAAATTCACATCTCTTGAAGACAAGATCCAAAAACAATTAGGAAATAAAATAGAACTATTGGAGAATAAAATGGTGGTAATGGAGACTAGGTTGCAAGTTATAGAAAAACAAAACCAAGATACGAACCAAACATCCTAGCAAGGAGATGTTAATACTTTAGAGAGTCTTAAAATGAAGGACATGATTAAAGAACTAGAAGAAAAAGTTAATAGCTGCCTCACCCTAAATAATGTGGCAGGTAAATTAGATATCAAACCAATTAAAGATGCAATGAAAAAATTGATATAATTAGACCATGAGCGTAACAAAAGGGCCTTGAACCTTATAATCTTCGGTTTGAAAGAGGAGGTAGACGAGGATACTTTAGCCATAGCCTAGATAGAATTACATAACAGATTACAAATTGAAACAATGTGTCTCACAGAAGCAACAAGGTTTGGGAAACTAACTGAGAATAAAGGAAATCTGATCCAAATAAAGGTGATCTCTATTGACCATAAGTATGACATACTTAGTGAAACCTCAAGTCTAAAAGGAACGGGAATATTTATAAATGAATATCTCATTCCAGAAGATCAAGCAGAATTAAGAAAAGAGGTTCAAAAGGTAAAAGAAGCTAGGAAGGAAGGAAATTGGGCAATAATCAGAAATAGAAAAGTTGTTATTCGAGATAGAAACCAAAAAGATAGTAATAAATAGCAATTCAACATGCTCTGGATTCTTTCTTGGAACTGTCGGGGCTTTCCATGGAACAAATGCCCCAAGCTAAGTTGGATCTCGAATGATGTTGATATTATATTGCCTGTTGAAAGTTGGGAGCATGAAGAATCTAAGGTCCCTAACATAGATGGCTTTGCACTATGGTCTACCTAAAACAAGTGATCTTGTCGTTAGAGGCATTGGGGGTATTGCTTGTTACATTAAGAAGAACATCCCCCTCCCATGCTAGGATTTATAAAAATGACCCTTACAACCAATATAGTTGGATAGAGATTACTAACATTAATGATAAAAAGACCTACATAGCAATTTGTTATTTCCCGCCATCAATTCTAACTTCTATAAGAAAAAGAATCTAGATAAAAATAGTCCTTACAATGGTTTAGAGAATGATATTTCTAGCCTAAGGAATGAAGGTAATATCCTTTTAATGGGTGACTTTAATGCTCGAACTTCATGCAACCAAGATATTCTTCTAAGCAATCATTCCAACCCTAATCCTCTTTGCTTAGACGCAGACCTTACTCTGGCTAGCTGGTACAAAGGGAGCTCTGAAGACCTCGGGGAGAATTGGTTTGGGTCGGAGCTAGTCAAGCTCTCTAGTGCTCAAGATCTCATAATTTGCAATGGTCTAAAGAAGTGGTCCAATTCTAGCCAGATGACCTGCATCCATGGGCTTGGTAGCAGCATGGTAGACTATGTTATTTGTGATCTCCCTTTATACAATGAAATAATAAATTTTGACATCTTAAATGACCACGAGGCTGACTCTGATCATAGGCCTTTACTTATAACTCTCAATATTTTCATGCATAGATATCCAATAGAAGATAATCCTTATATCCAAAAGAACTTAATCTTTGATAGAAATAAAAAAGATCTCTTTCTAAATGAATTAAAAACTAATTTTCTTCCTTTATCTAGTTAGACAACATATAAGACCTCTATCATAATTTTACTACAACCCTCTCATATTCTATTAACAAGTTCTCAATTGAAGTTTCAAGTAATAAAAGAAATAGAAAAACCAACCCATGGTATGAAAAAGATTGTAAAAGTGCGAGGATAGCAATTAAGGAAGCTGTTGATGAATCTCTTAAAATTGACAAGATAAAAATATACAAAGCCCTAACTAAAAGGAAAAAAAAGGCAGCATATTCGTAAAAGACAAGATAATCTCTTACACCTCTCTAAGATATCTTCTAAGAAATTCTGGAGGCAAATTCTAACTAGGAAAACTAAAGATAATAATAAAATTGCTTTGCACGACTGGAATTCCTATCTTAAAAAGCATTATGAATCTCCAAATGTCATGGATAACTTTGAAACCCTGCTCACAACGAAATAAGTTTTCTCATTAGAAGACATTGATTTTGGAGTTAAACACGTGGAAAATGGGAAAACTAAGGAAATTGAAGGTTACCAGGCAGAAATCTTAAAAATTGAAGGTCCTATCCTCATCCCCCACATCCACAAGCTTTTCAATCAAGCAGTCAAGCAAGGGTTCCCTAAACCATGGACTCAAAGCCTCATTATCCCTAATTTTAAAAGCAAGGATACAAATAACCCCTCTAATTATCATACAATTATGATAAGCCCTCTCTTAGTGTGGTGAAGTAAAATTATAAGTGCGGACACAAAAAAATTCCTCTAGCTCGATAATGGGTCTAGCCACAACTGATACATTCTATGGAAGATTTCCTTATGTTAGAACCAATTAAGAGGGCCTACCTCTTAGTACGCTTATCCTGTTTGATGATATCCTTACTTGCTCGCTCCAACTCTCTTGCTTCCTTCTTCAAACACCTGAAACAAGTAAACAACAACCATTACAATAGACAAATTGTAATTCAACCTACTTAACAAGTCAAGAAACATTAGGCCATGAATATGTAAGATGACAAATCATGTAGGAAATCAATTGATAGTTGCATATATATTGAATAAAGAAGAGATTACAACCATTTTCTTGGCGTTGCTCTCCTCCTCTGACAAGACCAGGTTCCCACACACTTCCGCTAGCATTCCATGAAGGCCTCAATCAATAATAGTTTTAAGGCTCTTCCCTTTAGGCATCACTCCAAACAAAAATCACACTTCTCCCTCACACAACTAGAGAGATACAACTATGAATAGCTTGTTGTTTACTCCAAACCAAAATAGCACTAGCACACCAACATTAACACTTGAACACTAACACTAGCTTGTGGTTGGGAAAAATGGAGGTTTATATAGCATGAATGGATGGGAGATGGATCCTCTTCTCATGGGAGAAGGTCTTATCCCTTGAGGTAGTTCCATCATTATAGGGGAAAGACGCCCAAACTGACATCCTCGACCCCATATGGCCAAACCATTTACCAGACTTCCGTTACGAAGCTTCTAGAGCTAGAAGCTTCAGCTCTTAATTTAAAACAAAATCCATAACAGGACCTGCATGACTGGAACACAGCTCATTCACTCCAGTCAGTGCTAAGGAAAGTGTTAATCTCTGCACATCGGTGCCACGAAGACAAGGGTCATTAGCGTCAGTCTTGTAAACTGGGAGAAACAGAAGTTTCGGGGGAAATGGTGCAAAAGGGAATTGAGCTGCTCATGAAGAGGGACATAATGGGGGTTTCTTTATGAAGGGAAATCATGTAGAGTTCACTGTAGAAGTCTTCCAGGATCAAGGAATGGGGAGTACAGGGACAGTGACAAAATTTTGTGTAACAGATGCCCCCTAAAGTGTGAAGGCTAAACTAGAGTGATGGATGAAACGGTTTATGAATCAGTGCAAGGAACCATAGTCTACCATCGGAAAACCTGCAAGAAAGTATAGATACATATACATAACTGAGAACTTTTTCAAATAGTACATGAATCATGTCATGGACACAGCCATCCCGAGAATGATCATGTAACTGGATCTAGGTATGGGCGCAACCATCCTTCAAAGAGGATCATAATGAAACCAAGGAATGGTCGCATCCACCCAATAATGAGAAGGATCACATATGATAACTCATGGTATGGTCACAGGTATCCATCTGAAAGAGACATGTATATCAACATAACCATGTCACATCACTTCACAACTTGAACTTTTGTGATCTGAGCCTAGGGTTTTGCGCTCCAACACAACCCAATTAAAGTACAAATTCTAACATGTGAATAGATGTGTTGACGTCGAACATGCTAAAAAGTCACTCGATTACCAGTCAATGATGTAAAATGTTAACAAGCGTGAGATAAACAACCAATAATGACAATAGTCCTCAAGGTACTATCAACACAATCCATGGAATGTGAATAGAGGAACTAAAGTCAAACACCCGTGAAATCACCTGATCGAAAGCCAATGATGTGAACTTGTCGTCGAGTGCGAAGAACTTGCCATTAGGGCATGCAAGCTCTAAGGTACTGGAAGGGAGTCTCTTGGTCAACTTCCCAGATAATGAGTTGAAGTCGACGGAAAGTGACCATGTCGAAGGAGGGTCATAATGTATCCCACATCATCGACACGAGACAAAAGGATGCAAAATGATTTTGGATGATACAAAGAATCAGAGGTAAATGTAAATGCAGAAGGACAACTCTTGAACATATCAACGACATGACTAGAAGTTTGGAAGTGTTTGGATCCATAGGATCGGTGGTCATGATGATGTGGCAGAGATCAAATGGAAGGAAAAAAGGAACGACCGAACCCAGGAATGTCAACGATACAAAGGAGGATATCCTAACCCGACACGAAGCAGAAAGTGTCATGTTCAAGAGTGAGTTGTCGACACAACTGATATATTTCCAAATTTCCCCCCACCATTTCTGGCAGGTACCACAATTATTTTTTAATCATAAGTTTGAAGGGGATAGCATATGCTTTCACTATAAGTTCATCCTTTGGAAGATTCTGACCTAGTAATTTTAACGAGCCCTAGGAAGGAGAAGCTCATGTTCGTCACTGTGATGAATCCGAGGTCATTTAATATTTTAGCGAGTCCGAGAAAGGTGTAACTCGGTATCTTTTTCATGTTTAGAGAGTTTGAAAAATACACGGAAAAGAAAACTCCATATGTTCCCATTTCGTACATTTGTCTCTCGAGCCAAAAAAGATAGAAAACAATACTTGAGAGAACCTCTTGACCATTTCAGTCAAGGAGTACCTTTTTCGTAAATAGTTCATCCCAGCCCAAAAAAGGGGTAAATGTATACTAGGCACATGACAATTCACATCCGTTAACAAGTTTTAAATGACAAGGGCTCGACTATCTTTAAAAGCGAAATAGCTAAGTTAACGAGTCCAAAAAACAGCTGAAACATGACTCGTACTGGAGGAACAAGTGGTATAAAGGGTAGCAACTAGTTCTGGCAATGATGGAACTACTCAAACACTGAAAGGTCAAAAGGCTAGTTAGCAAAACCACTCATTGTTGCGGTTCCTCGAGAAAGGAAAAACAACCAAGTGAAAGCATATGATCGGCCAAAGAGATGGTGGTGATGGAATGAAACAACCAAGGCTCATATAGCAGAAATATTTTAATAAAAACGACAATCATGAGATGTAAATTGGGCATGATTTCATTTCTTACACAAGCTTGAACCATGGAGAACTCTCCTTGGATTCGGTTTCATGTTTACACAAGCTTGAAACGAAAAACTATGCTTGCTATAAGTTTGCATGCCCCCAACATAATGACTCAATCAAGGTACATGCCCTCCAATCTTCATTTCAGTCAACTAGGTGGATGGAATGAAGGTTCACTTTCGAGATCTGGCAAAGACTCAACTGGGATTTTACGAGATCTTAATCAAAGTCTCGATTTGGAAATGGGGGGTGTTTCATCTTTTGAATGAGGTTGACACAGCAAGAACTATCCTCACACATATGTTTCATTTTTTAACGAGGTTGACACAGTAAAAGAACTATCCTCGAGACTCCTTGATTCATTTTTTAACAAGCTTGACATGAGAAAAGGAACTATGCTCACACCCTTTGTTTCATTTTTTAACGAGGTTGACACAAGACTAGGAACTATCCTCATACGATGTTTCATTTTTTAACGAGGTTGACACAAGAAAAAGAACTATCCTCATACTCCTTTATTCATTTTTTAATGAACTTGACACAAGACAAGGAACTATGCTCACGAACCTTGTTTCATTTTTTAACAAGGTTGACCTTTAAGTGTTTTGAGAAGTTCCATAATTGTCAGAACTAGTTGCTACCCTTTATACGATTGTTCCTCCAGGATGAGTCATGTTTCAGCTCTTTTCTCAACTCGTTAAACTCATATGAAAAGATTGCCGAGTATTTTTCCCTTTTGACTCGTAGAAGAGAATAAAATGGGGGGTCCGCTTTCAAGCTCTTTTCCGACCCTTTAAAAGCGAAAATATAGTTGAGCCCTTGTCATTTCAAAGTCATTAACGAATGCAAAACGTCGTGTTCCTAGTATACATTTACCCCTTTTTCAGGCTGGGATGCACTATTTATGAAAAAGGTACTCCTTGACTGAAATGGTCAAGCGGTTCTCTCAGGAAAAGGAAAAAAAACCAAGTGAAAGCATATGATCAGCCAAAGAGATGGTGGCAATGGAATGAAACATCCAAGTCTCATCTAGCAGAAATCAACTGATAAAAACGACAATCACAAGATGTAAATTGCGTATGGGTTCATTATTCACACAAGCTTGAACCATGGAGAACTCTACTTGGATTTGGTTTCATGTTTACACAAGCTTGAAATGAAAAACTATGCTTTCTATAAGTTTGCATGCCCCTAGCATAATGACTCAATCGAGGTACATGCCCCCCAAGCTTCATTTCAGTCAACTACGTGGATGGAATGAAGGTTCACTTTTGAGATCCAAGAAAGACTCGACTGGGATTTTACGAGATCTTAATCAAAGACTCGATTTGGAAATGGGAGGTGTTTCATCTTTTGAACGAGGTTGAAATAGGAAAAGAACTATCCTCAGACATCTGTTTCATTTTTTAATGAGATTGACACAGTAAAAGAACTATCCTCGGGACTCCTTGATTCATTTTTTAACGATCTTGACATGAGACAAAGAACTATGCTCACACCCTTTATTTCATTTTTTAACGAGGTTGACACAAGACTAGGAACTATCCTCATACGTTGCTTCATTTTTTAATGAGGTTGACACAAGAAAAAGAAATATCCTCATACTCCTTGATTCATTTTTTAACGGGCTTGACACAAGACAAGGAACTATTCTCACGACCCTTGTTTCATTTTTTAACGAGGTTGACACAAGAAAAATAACTATCCTCGTGACTCCTTGTTTCATTTTTTAACGAGGTGGATGCAAGACCAGGAACTATCCACACGACGTATGTTCATGACCCATAAGTGAACATGGCTCCCAAGAGGTCTTCACTAGATGGAAGAACCACGCTCTGGGAGGAATACATGTCATTTGGTACCAAAGATAGATCAGGTTCTAATGCCCCCAGTACATAATGTACAATACCATCTGTGTGATCATCAGTAGATGCGGAGACGGAATGGGTAGCCACATAATTGACCTGTGGTGGGGAAGGTGTTGCTTGAAAATATGAACCAATAGTGGATGATGGTTGCAAAGGAGGCGCCTGGTAACTAATGAACAACAATTGATCGATAATCATAATTCTCCCTTCGTGCGAAAAACAAACCACATGGAAAAGTGAAGAAACAAGAGCTCCCATGACATAAACATAGTCGCGTCCAAGGAGAAGATTCAAATCTAATGGACCTTGGACTACCATTATGTCTATTAGATGGTCTTTCCTCCCAAAGTAATAGGGAACTTCAGAAGGACCCCTAAAGTTTGGCTAATTCCTCTGTTGAAAGCCAACAGATTCTGGGTGACAAGCACAAGCTGTGGGGAACCCAAATCTTGCAAAGTAGTAGAATACATGATGCTAATAGATGCGCCTTCATCTACTATAGTGCTAGGTACTACCATATTATAGGCTTCTACTATAATCTGGAAAGGCACATAAGATGGAAGGCGAAAAGCAGTCAATGGAATCCAATCGAAAGAGACGACAAAGCTACTTGGTGGCAGTAGCATATGATTGCCCCTATGTTGTACAGAAATAGGAGAAGGACTCTCTTGAACAATCGGGACGGAAGGGTCACTCTTCGATTCATGAGAATCTGAGGAGACGAGAAGAACATGAGCAGTATGATCACCACTCTCTTCTAGAATGGAGTGAGCAACTAGAGGTGGAGCCAAGTTGACACTCTCTTTGACCAATGGTTGGTCAAGAACAGACACAAGAGAGTCATGCTCGAGAAGAGCAGAACAGGAAAGAGATGAATCCAAGTTAATCTCTTTACCAACTAGGATAGGGTTAGAAGAAAGCCTATAATAACCAACAGGAAGTTGGGATTGAGGAGCTGTAAGGTTTTCCAAAACTTTGGAAGCTTTATCCATAAGAGGACAAAGGTGAAGAAGATGCTCTCCTTCACATAACCTATAGGGGAATTTATTTTTTCCCTTCTTCTTACCATCGTTAGCCGAGGGTGTAGCATGAACATAATCTCCAGAGGTCGATGGGGATGGTCAGCTCAGATTTTGAGACCATACCTCTAAGACTCCATGAATGCTAGGATAGTCTAGAAGGAGATGGTCACCCTTACACAACTTGCAAGGGAATTTTACCTTTCATGGACGATCAGAAGGTTTGTCGACAGGAAGTGCATTTGGAGCAATAGCTGCATGGTTGGCCTCTCACTTATTTGACTTCTTCTCCGTCTTCTTCTTCTTCTTCTTCTTAGTCTCTTGGTTACTGGATTTCAAACTTTAACCAGGTGAAGTAGAAGAGGAAGATGAAGAAATAAGGGAAGAAGGTGAGAGTTCAACCTTAAAATCATCATGACATGATTTGAATGAAGGAGACGTTTGGACAGGAGTCGAGACGCTTGGGACTACCAAGGTTGAAAACAACCAGATAAGTAAACCAATGGTTAACCAAGGAAGGAACAATGTTGCCATATAAGAAGCACTAGAATTTCCAAAAGAAGGAAAAGGGCCAGGATTCCCATCTGAGTGAAACGCTAGACTAGTAGACTCTGGGAATGTTGCCATTGGAATCAACCCTAAAGAATCACTAAGGAAGATAACTTTAACCAGGAATATTTCGTGGGCAGTTAATTTTAAGACACTAAAACAAAACTTTGCCTTTTCATATTTTAAGAGTCAAGAAAAGGACGAAAGGTGACTCTAGCCGCTTTCAAAATTAACGAGCTCAAAAGGAAAAGTGCTCGATGATATTTTCAAATTTAAAGAGCCAGTAAAGATAAAAAATGACTATTGAGGGTATTTTAGGCAAAAATATTACCAGGTAACCGTGAACTGCAGAATACCTCCTGGCGAACCGAGAAGTACGGGTGGGAAATCTCCCCAAATGCTATGTTCTGTGTATCACATTTACAAGGCAGTAGACTCGGCTTCCAATGGATAAAGGATTGAAAACCTAGTGGGGTCTCCCTTTATATACACGATGGTATGGGGAGCACAAGTCTGTACTAGCGCTGTCTAATGCTAAAGCGAATGACAGCTGCTAGGTTTTAAGACGCTGGAACACCTCTCTAGCCTAGACCTCTAAATTTAAGCGTTAAGTTTCAATGCTTCCTTAGGTTAATTTGATAAAATTTTAACCATTGATCTTGAATTAGGTTTCAATTACAAGGCCCTTCCATTGTCATCTGGAAAAACTCCTACATGCGACTATATGAGAAAAGAGATCTTTATCTTCGATGAAAGTTATCACTAATTGAGAGATAGAGAACACAAAATTAATGCAACAATTGAAGAATGAAATCTTTCACTAATAAATCTCCTAAATGCACTTAATCTTCCTATCAACAAAAGAAGTTTCATTTCATTTCCAATGCTTATGATGATGCAATTCTAGATTCTCAATGATGCTACTAATACAAAATTTTCGCTTAATTGAACTAGAATGATGTTCTCATTTTCATAAAATGCAAAATAAATCTTTCACAGAAAACACTTTTAATGAAAATTTCCCAATTCCGAACAAACAAGCATCGATTAAAGCCAAAGCACGATAAATGAAACTAAAATCAACTTCTTCTCTAAGCTGAACAAACAAGACACATAAATGCTTCAATCGACATACCAAGCAGTGTAATCTATGCTCGGAATGAGAAAAGAGACACTCGAAATAAGAGAAAAAAACGAGACTCTTTCACTCATTCAATTGAAAATGAAGCAAACAAAGCATCCTAGTCACTTTTGGGTGGAAGAAGAGAGTCTGAGGGTCAAGACACACTAGTACTGGAATGGGAGAAATTCTGATTTTTTTCTTAACTCAGAGACTGGAGTGACTTTTGGGCCAAAAGTAGCGTCGATCGACATGACCGGCATGACTTTCAAGCTAAAAATAGTGCTGATATGCCTGATCAATTTGACTGTTTAGCCAAAAATAACGTTGATCAAGGGATTCAAAGAAAAAATAAAAAAGAACTTCACACAAGGCCAGACTTAACACATCAGCAAGTGGCTAAATCAAGAAAGAACACAAACCAAGCTAAATGAAGCTCTCTAGTCAGGGAGAATACGGTCTAAAAGGCTTACAGGGTCGAAATCATGAGAGCCAAACACACTGGCAAAGATTTGGGACAAACTGTAATCTTCACCTACAGGCATCAGCGTGACTGCCTAATTGACAACAAGTGCCAAAGGCTGATCAGCGCGACTGTTTCTCAGCAAATTGTGCTGATCGGCACGACTGTCAGCAGATTAAGCACGCTGATCGAGGGAGCCAAGAAAAAAATATATATTCTTTTAAACAGGGACCATATTTGCTACTATGAATTTCAAACTTAGACTAGTAAGCAAGAGAAACAAAACAGAACCAAAGGGAAAAAGTGGAACTAGAAAAGTTCACATGAAATCATGAAATCCAAGACAAACAAAAGGATGTACTCCCCAGCGGATACAAATAAACCCTCTAATTATCGGACAATTATGATCAGCCCTCTCTTAGTGTGGTGAAGTAAAATTATAAGTGCAGACACAAAAGAATTCCTTTAGCCCGATAATGGGTCTAGCCACAACTAATACATTCTATGGAATATTTCCTCAAGTTAGAACCAATTAAGAGGGCCTACCTCCTAGTACGCTTTGTTGAAAAGTGTGCAACAAGAAATGCTTGTTGAGAATGCAACAAGATGATGGAGCTTAGTGGAAAGGAGTCGCCTTCACTAAGTGGGCCCGCAGGCTATTTTTGGCGCAAGTCTATTTTTAGACTATGTCTATTTTTAGACATATGGGTCATGTCTATGGATTGCAGGTTGCTGTTTATGGATGATTGATCAAGTTGGAAAAAATAGATGGACTTCTATTTTTAGACCACAGCGGAGTGACTGCTCAGTCTAAATATAGAACAGTCAAATATTATTAGCTCATAATAATATTTAGACTATAAACTTTGTCTTATTCTCTTGGAGCACTTCAGGATGAGCTACGGATGTGGTACATGCAGATCCCAGAAGGAAATACGTGGTTACCTATGGGATGACTAATATTTGCATGCAGGACTTCAGTTAGAACTCAAGTGAGTTGAGTTTATTGGACTGGAGGTGCAGTTGATGGAGTTGTGTTCAGTTTAGCTTTGTTAAACTGGTTGTATTTAGTCTAACTGGAAAATAGACTAGAGATGAGTTGGGTGAATTAGTTATTAATTAATTCACAAGTTATTAACTCATAATACAACTAATGAATACATCAGTTAACTCAGTTGCATGTCAGTGCATGTTCAGTTCAGCAGGGACAGGTGTTAGAGGATCAGATTGCTATCAGTTGTGACTGTAGCTGTGCATGATGATTTGCAAAATCAGTGGGATTGAGTAATGCTTTAGTCTAACTGGAAAATAGACTAGAGATGAGTTGGGTGAATTAGTTATTAATTAATTCACAAGTTATTAACTCATAATACAACTAATGAATACATCAGTTAACTCAGTTGCATGTCAATGCATGTTGAGTTCAGCAGGGACAGGTGTTAGAGAATCAGATTGCTATCAGTTTTGACTATAGTTGTGCATCATATCTTGCACAATCATGGGATTGAGTATGCCAATGAGTTTTCCCACATTGTAGCTTGTGCTCACGTGATTTAGCCAAGCAAATACGTGGTTGCCTTGGAATTATCATCAGTTCTCATGCAGGTATTGAGCAGTGGAGGCAGGCAAGCAGCGAAGGAGATTTAAGCCAGTGATTGATTCAGATCTGAGCTGTATTATGTGTAACAGAGGTGGAGATACTTGTGAGAAGTATTATGCTGTGTAATGTTACATGACTCAATCATTAATATACAGATAGTTGGGTTTTTAGCGAGATGCTTTCCCCGGGATACATACTGTGTTAATGTGTGAATGCTCTTGATGTTTTATTGTTATTGATGCTGCTATATTGATGATCAACGTAGAGGAGCTTATGTATTGTGTATGTTTTCCGCAATAGTACATGATCAGGATAATCTCCATTGAATATGTGTTAAATTATTCAAAATTTCTACACAACTCACAAGGTCACTCTCTGGTACAATGACACCCACACCACGTAGCTCATCTTGAACCTGAGTGAACTTTGAAAGACATGTGACGATGGGCTCTCCTTTGCTCATGTTGATGATCCTTAGCTTCTACTTGAGAGCTAGCTTCTTGACATCACTAGTACCTTGAAATAGATCCAAGATGGATTTGAACATCTCATATGATGTCTTATTCTCATAGAGATGAGGAATAATATGATCTTTGACCCCATCTAGAATAATCCTCTTTGCCTTGATATCATTCTTAGTATGTTGGGCCAACTATTGGGGACCTTGAGGTGACAATATTTTATTCTTGATAAACTCTCTCACTCCATTATCCTCCAATACTATTGTGATCCTTTCCTTACATGAGGAGAATTTACAGGCTCCCTCTAAACAATGATCTACTCTGAGTCCTTGGTATGCCATCCTCCTTGTCTAAAGTAATTCTCGTCTCAAACTATTCTTCGTTCTTTACAAATTTGATATTCTTGGTGTTGGTCTTTACACTATTCTTTGCTATGATACCATGTAGATTTTCCATGAAATC
Organism: Pinus taeda; assembly: GCA_000404065.3. NCBI lineage: Eukaryota > Viridiplantae > Streptophyta > Pinopsida > Pinales > Pinaceae > Pinus > Pinus taeda. The sequence goes on from APFE031220278.1 coordinate 181,165, forward strand.
CTGCAACTGCTATGATGAACAATTATTAAATTAACTTCATTTCACCAAGACACAATTTTATTTTACTCTAAATAAACAACAAAATAAAACATAGAGATGAAGAAAATAGTCACACATTAACACAATGATTTTTTTGGGAAAACCAACTTCTTTGCTATAGAATTTATTGATAAATTTTGAGCAATATATCTCTTACAAGGCAATATTGTTTCACTACAAAACACACTTGTTCTCATTGCTAATACTTAGCTTGAAACACCTTGCAAGCAACCTAATCCAACTCCTACTTCCTTGCATGGTCTCTACCCCTATTTTCTATTGCATGAAACCTCCTATTTCCTAGCACAATTTGGGTCCCTATTACTTACGAATTTCCTCCTAAATCTTAGTGCAAACTTGCACCAAGATTGTCTCTCTATCTTAGTAGATGGTTCTTCCAAAGTATGCTCTCCATAGAAGAATCTCTCCTCACATGAACTCGTGTAAATAATAACGATACAAACTTGTGCCTTCGTCCTCCTTTTATGTTAAGGTTTGAAACTATGGATCAATTCCCTCATTTGACAACTCCTCTTTTGATGACAATCCACCCTTGAGGAGCACTTGATGACATCATTAATCATTGGGAATTTTGGATTTTCTTGTCTTCCTCCAAATGCTTATTTTTGAGGTCGGCTCAGCTTAGCTCCTCTTCATATTAGCTTATGGATGAAAAGACATGTCTTTTCACCCTACGAAAACCACTATAAATATAACATCTATACTCCTCATTTTGGAAGCTCATCACAACAACACATTCTCTCTCTTCTAATTGGTTCATTCACATTTGAGGCAATAGATTCTTCTCACACATGTGAGGGGTGGACTGGGAATCTTTGCTCTTTTGCGTTGACTTTTCTGTAGTGACCTTTGACCAACTTTGATTGAGGCTTGTTTGGCATTATTTTTCTGCAATTTTTGTGGAGATATATCTGTTTGGGTAGGCCACACATTCTCACATAGGAACCGAGGCTTTTGGTGAAGTTTGACATGCATTGACCGCAAGGTATGATCTCAGGTTAACTACAAAGTTAACTTTTTGGTTGACTGATTTTGAATGCTCCTTTGCTGACTATTTTTGTTGCTAGTTTACCTCCAAGGAAGGCTAAATTTTCTTGACCTTGATCGAGCTCATAGGGAATTTTTATTGTTGCATTGATTATTGTTGACTTTTTGGTTAGGGTTGTTTGACTACTGTTGACTAAGAGCATAATTGTAGATTTTGATTGGGTCATCTATTTAAATAAGGGTAGTGGTATTGGATCATATAATTGGAAGGTCAAGTCACATTTACTTTGACTTCTTCATCATTCTACATTATTGGACTCTCTGTCTATCTCTCTCCTTTGAACATTTGATATTTGATAATAAGGATAATTGATCAAGGGTTTTCCCCATCTTGGGGTTTTTCCTTGGATTAAGCCAAATTATTTTGTTCTCTTGTCTTGGCTTGTCTTTTGCATTTTATTTTATGTTATATCTACTATTACTATCAATGTGATTAATGGAAAATGTGATTTCTATTGAAAAATAAGTGGAAATTATCATTGGGCTATTAAAAGGATATTGAAATAATTGTTTCTAGCATATAACATACCATTGTTATCTAAAATTAACATGAAACCAGAGCCCAGGTGAGGTCAAGCCCAATTAAGAGAGAAATGAAATCACTAAGATATCTAGTGGACAGAGGTTATTAGACAAGTCTCCATGGCCTCTACATATTACTTCAAGACTAAGGACAAGCTCAATGATAAGTTTGACTATCTTGCATGGAAGATGAATTTGGATCTGACTTTGGAAGAGCATGAAGTATTGGGCTATGTGAAAGGAAAAGTGGCAGAGCCCCCTTCAAATGCACTTGTTGCTTCTAGAATAAAGTATAGAAAAGGTGAGGTCAAAGCTAAGAAAATTATAATTGACTCCATTCAAAAGCATTTGTTTTCCTATATTTCTGATTTGGGAAATTCTAAGGAAATGTATGATAAGTTGGTTGGGATGTTCAAAGTGAACAATGCAAGTCAAATTTTCTTTCTCAAAAATAATTTGAAGGATATCAAGATGTATAAAGAGGATCCTATCCAATCCTACTTCATGAGAATAAATCAAATCAAGAATGACCTGCTATCCATTGGAGAAGTTATTGCTAACATGGAGCTCACTGTCATTTCTCTTGGAGGTATTTCAAGACCATGGGATATATTTGTTACCACAATTCTAAATAATGACAAGATACATGGTTTTGATGAGTTGTTGGCTAGATTCACTCAAGAGGAAACATGTGTGATGGAGAGAGACAAATCCAACAATGGAAATGAACCTACTTCGTTCTCTGCACATGATAAGAGGAAGAATGATGTTTATTTAAGGAGAGAGGGTCAATGATATAAGAAGGGATTTGAAGGAAGAGACAAAGGAAGATGCTACAAATGAAGCGAGTTCGTCCACTATGCTAGGGAGTCTCCTCACAAGAAAAATCCTCCAAGGGATGACAATAACAACAAAGGAAAAATTAATGCTCTCGTTGCTCGAGAAGGAAATAGTTGACCTCCAAAGAGGTTAAGAAATGATAGATATGATGAAAGTAATGTTGTAGAAAAACAAGGTGAGTTATATCTTATTTATGCTCTATCTACTGCCTCTCCTCCAGATACTTTGGATCATTGGTTAATCGATAGTGGAGCCTCAAGGCACTTCACTAGATATAAGGAGGCCCTCTAAAAAATTATTTGAGAAGAAAACAAATCTAAATATTATACTTGGAGATATTTCCACCTACCTCATGAAAGGGATAGGAATTGTCACTCTTCACTTGAATTATGGTCAAACCATACATATACAAGAAGTGTTGTATGTGCCCAATTTGAAGAAGAACTTAGTGTCTATTTCTGTGATGGAAGACAAAGGCTTCAAGGTAGCATTCATTTATGGAAAGGTACATATATGGCATAAAAATCCTAAATATGCATTTACTCTTGAATTGAGGGTTGATGGTATCTATCAAGTTGGTGGAAGTCCTTTGGGAGCTTTGGCAAGTGATACATCTCTTCAATGTGAATTATGGCACTAGAGATTTTCCCACTTACATTACAAAGCTTTACATGGGGTAAGGAAGATGGTCACATGGATGCATGAATTTCATATGAATCATGAAGGAGTTTGTCAAGTTTGTGTGACTGGGAAACATATGAAGCGACCATTCCCTTCTAGTGAAAGAAAGACAACTAATGTTCTTTAGTTGGTCCATTCTGACATGTATGATGCCTTTCCCGTAACCTCATTAGGAGGATACACATATTATGCAATCTTTGTGGATGAATTCTCATTAAAAACATGGATTTATTTCTTAAAGAGGAAGGATGAAGTGTTCAAGTGGTTATGTTCTTTTAAGGTATTGGTGGAAAATCAAATAGGGAAGAAGATCAAGACATTGAGAATTGACAACGGAACTGAATATGAATCCAATGAATTCAATGAATTTTGTAGAGAAGATGGCATTAAGAGGGAGACAACTATTCCATATACTCTAGAGAAAAATGGTGTTGATGAAAGAAAGAATCAAATCATCATGGAAGCCACCCATGCCATGGTCTATGATCAAGGTCTTTTGAAATTCCTGTGTGGAGAAGTTGTTAACACTTCAGTGTATGTTCAAAATAGAAGCCCTCATCAAGATTTTGATTTCAAGACACCCAAGGAAGTCTTCAATGGTAAGAAAGCTGATGTTTCTCATTTTATAATCTTTGGCTTTCCTATGTATTTTCATGTGTTTAAAGAGAAAATCAATAAGTTAGAAGCTTCTAGGAAGAACAGTATATTCGTTGGATATAATGAAAATTCAAAGGCATATAGAATTTATGTAACTAGTCAAGGAGATGTAGAAGTAGGTAGAGATGTTACCTTTGATGATGAAACTACCCTTGGGAAAGTTAGAGATCTCCCCATCTCAAGGAAGGACGATGATGATGTTGTCAAAAAACAAGAAAAACCTCCGATGGATGAGCCTATGCCCATGGATCCTCTTGATCCACCTCCTAGTGATCCCTCTACCTCAAGGAAAATATGGCTATGGCTCAAGGATACACTTCAAGATGTTGAAAAGAATACTACTCCAAGAGGGACATTTCACAAAAGTAAGAAGCCTAGTTGTAAAACATTAGGTATGGAAATATGTGATGAGTGAGGAGTATGATTCAATCGTGAAGAATGACGTATGGGAAGTGGTGCCTAGACCCAAGGACAAGTCTGTGGTTACTTCTAAATGGATCTACAAGATAAAACATGAAGCTAATGGAAGTGCTTAAAGGTATAAGGTAAGGTTTGTAGCTCGTGGCTTCTCTCAAAACGAAGGACTGGACTATAATGAATATTTTCTCCAGTTTCTCGATTTATCGCTATCCGATCTATAATTTCTCACGTTACAAATCAAGGGTGGAGTCTTCATCAGATGGACGTAAATATTTATTTCTTGCGTAGCTCACTTAAGGAGGAAGTCTACTTGGAACAACTATAGGGGTTTGAAGTACAATATCGAAGGTCTCATGTATGTAGGTTGAAGAGATCCCTCAATGGGTTAAATCAAGCTTGCAGGGCTTGGTATGAGAGGATTGTTAGATATCTTATGAAGTTGGGATTTACAAGGAGCTATGCTGATCCAAACCTATACTTAAAGGTTGAAAAGGACATACCACTTATTTGGTCCTTTATGTTGATGATCTCGTTCTAATTGGTGCAAACCCTCTCATTTATCATTGTAATAGGGAGTTTAATTCTGTGTTCGAAATGAAGGACCTATGATTGATGCATTAATTCCTATTCCTAGGTGAGATTTTCCTTTCTCAAGGGAAATATAATGTGAAGCTATTAGAAAGATATGGAATGGTGGAATGCAAGTTTGTGTCTACTCCGATGGAACTAAACTTCAAGAAATTATGTGGAAGTGCTATTGGTCGTGAATTAACAAATCATTTTGAATATAGAAAAGGGGTCCTTGATGTTCTTGGTAAATTCCCGACCAGACATATACTTCGTTGTAAATACTCTGAGTCAATTTATGGTTGAGCCTCATCACATACATTGGGTTGTTGTGAAGAATCTCTTAATATATCTTTGTGGCACTATCAACCACAAAATAAGATACACTACCATAAATTTGAGGCTACATGGTTATTCTCATGCTAACTGGGATGGCAGTGTGGTGGACAGAAAAAGAAAGTCTAGATGTTGCTTCTCTTTGGGATCTAATTCAATTTATTGGATGAGTAGGAAGCAGAAATTAGTTGCTCTAAGCACCACCGAGGCCAAATATATTACAACTAGTATGGACTTTTGTGAAGTTATTTGGTTGAGCAATCTCTTGAGTGAGCTATTTGAGAATGTGATGGATACCACCGTTATCTATAGCGACAATCAAAGTGGGATTCTCCTTTCAGAGAATCATGTGTTCCATGACTGCTTTAAGCATATTGATATCATGTACCACTTTATCCAGGATATGGTACAACGAGGAGCAATAACGCTCCAACACACCAGGACAAATGAACATGTTTTAGATATCCTCACGAAGCCCTTGGGGAAGGTTAAGTTCTTACCCTTTCGAGAGATACTTGGAGTTGTGGAAGGACCCTCCTATGAGGGTACCACTTGAGTTTGAAATTGAGCTATGGGGGCTCTTGGGGTACTTCTTGGAGTGATGTACGACCATAAGGTGAGGGGTTCATCTTAACCTACATGTATGCTGTGTACAGGGTGAGTGTTTCACCTTCCTTTGTGATACCCCATGATGATATATGTGAGCATAGGGTGAGTGGTTCAACTTCCCCTATGGATGAGGATATATGCATAAGATGAGTGGTTCACCTTCTCCTATGGCATATGAGCAGGATGAGTGGTTCTACATCATATACTTGCAGTCTGAGACTCTTAGGAAGTACCTCTCATTTGGCCAATGAGTTGGGAAAAGTGATTAGGGAACATAACACTACAAATGGACACAATGTATTGTCATAATCCCCATGTATTGGATGCATGATTCTCAATATCTTGATCACTCAGGATCAAGTCTGTTTGTGGTTGTACCCCAGGTTATGTGGACTGACTTTTGTTAGTGGAGAGTGGCAAGGTCTTGTGACTCACTCTCAATCGATCGTTCTTATTATCTATATCAATATTCAACAAAGACGAGAAAATATGCAAAGATAGTACATGGTGACCAGGATGACATGATGGTGGATGGATATTAGCAGGTGGAATTCTCCCTAGTTGAGAAGGAGTGTTAAAGTTGGAAACTAGGGATCAATTCCCTCATTTAGAAACTCCTCTTTTGATGTCACTCTTCACCCTTGAAGAGTTGTTGATGACATTATTCATCATTAGGAATTTTGGATCTTTTTGTCCTCCTCCAAATGCTTCTTTTTCAGGTCGGCTCAGATCAACTCCCCTTTATGTTGGCTCATGGATGAAAAGACATGTCTTTTCACCCCATGTCAACCACTACAAATATACAACATGGCCTCCTAATTTTTGCACCTCATCACAATAACACATTGTTTCTCTTCTGATTGGCTCATTCACATTTGAGGCAAGATATTCTTCTCACACGTGTGAAGGGTGGAATAGGCATATCTATTCTTTTGCATTTACTTTTCTGTAGTGAACATTGACAAACTTTGACCAAGCCTTGTTTGGCACTATTTTTTGCCGTGATTTTTGTGGATCTATCCTTGTTTGGGAAGGACACATATTCTAGCACAGGAATTGAGGCTTTTGGTGAAGTTTGACTTATGTTTTCTTTTCATTCAAGCTAATATATTTATGTTTTCAAATTTGCATCTTTTTTCCTCACTAAGGTTGAGTAATGGAGATCCAATGGAAGACACTTTACATGTTGAGATTAATGTAGCACCTCTCCACAAGATGTGAAATAATATTTGTCCACTTAATAGATATGCATTAAGAGATTTTTTGCAAACCATTTTTCTACTCTTTATTAAATGGAATAACATACAACATAGCTATAACTCTTTCAATTTTTTTAAATGATAGATCTATGGAATTTAAATGATTTTTTTTTTCAATGATATTTTAAATTGGAAAATTAGTAACATCATACATTCACTTTAAGATTTAAACATTTAAGTAGAAACATAATAAAATACTAAGAAAAATACCTCTACGTCCATTAAATTTGATCAATTGTAGGATAGTCTAGTGAGTAGTAGGAAGATGCACAAAGCCTTATTTCACCACTCTAAATTTGATCAATTATACTGTATTCTAGTAAGTAGTAGGAATATGCCTCCAAATCATTCTCTTACGACCTGCCCAGAGTGGAACAAAATTATCCTCCCAACAAACTAGGAGCCTAGCCAACTTCTTAGCTCTAAGAAACATTTCAATATCTTGGTCCTCTATGTTTGTGACTCCAAGAACAACAATGCACATATGCTCCAAGAAGATTTTGGCAAGAAATTATTTGTACCAAGAATTATCCAATATTTCAACAAGCTCCAACCTCTCAACCTTTTTTCTCTTATGTGAACACCACTTCTTCCTCTCTATTTATCAAGTTTCCATACACACCCTCCAAATCTCATTAGCCATTGTCATAAATAACCATCATCCTTCTTTCTAGAATTTTGGGGAAAAGTTAATTGAAATAAAAATGTTAAACGAATTACATAACAATAAAATAGAATGCAAGTCTTTCTTGTCATGCTAGCTTATAAATGCAACTTGACCATTTTCCTCAAAATTTATGACAACCCACCATACCCATTTAATTCATCATATCAACCAACAATCAAAGTGAGTGCTAGATATTTATATATGTAATATATTTTACATATTCATAAAACCATGAATTACATTGTTAATAATCTTATTTTAGTAATTAATACATTTATTAACTATCGAAGTGTACATATGTAGGGTATGTGTCATGCCCCAAATCAATTAAATTAATAAACTGCAAAAAAAATAAAGACACACGGAAAGAAAAATAAAGAAAAAAGATAATTAGGACAAGTGGTGCCTTGGGATCAGGTCATTTATGATGGAAGGACTCTATATAAGAAAGGGGGAAGTAAGAAGAGGGGAATCTTTTTGGCATGAGAGGAAATATTGTGTAAGTCTAGCAATAATAGATTGAGGCTTGAGGCAACAGACTTATGCATGTAATTAGAATATTGGCACTTTTTCGACACCAAAATTCCTTCATATGAGGCCTAAAATTGGGTTTTTAATGTTTTTTCAATATTTTCTATTTTTCAAGATTTTTCCAAAATTTTAATTAGCAATTATCTTTTATGTATTCAAGCTTTTGTGATCCATAATGAATTAAGCAAAGTCTTTCGGTAAAAATCACATAAGAGAATTTTTTGGCCGACATGTTTCGAACCAACAAGTGTGGTTCATCATCAAGACTGGATGAAGAGGCAGACCATGGAAAATGCTTAAATAGAGAGCAATGTAGAGACATAATTTCAAGTAACGGCTATATTTGAACAATAATGTTTAAATTATAATATTAATTTATTAATATATTAAAAACAAATATTATTAAGTAACGGCTAGTTTTTGAAAAAATATTCAAATAATGATATTATTTTATTAATTTATT
>APFE031220278.1:192343-255276 GCA_000404065.3 Pinus taeda
AGCCCATTAAACAAACAACAAAAATACTAAAAGGAGTTAGGAATGGAAAGGAGGATAAAATACATAAAAAACACGAAGGATCAAGAAAATAAACTCTAATAAAGAATAAATCAACAAAAAATACTATAAAAGGGATGTCAATACCTACATAGATAAACAAATAAACAAAATAAATCCCAAAAAGAGGCCTAAAAAACTAGGAGTATAGGGCAGGGACCCAACTTCTACTAATATTCCAACCATCATCTCTATTCAAATTATTGGGTCTTTTTTCAATTTCCAGAGCCTCCCTCAATTTACGATGATGGAAATGACTAACCCTAGCAACGACCTGGGCCTCCTCAATGTAGATGTGATGCTTAAATTTATCTGCATACTCCACCAAAGCAGAGGAGCGGGGCAGCATGCTGACATCCTTTGATTAATCGAGCGACTAGTCTCACCAATGTAGGGAGTCCCACAAGAGCATGGGATGACATAAACACCCTTCATATTATTGGGGTCCACTGGGTCTTTTATAGATCTAAGGGAGCTCCGGATGGGATTTAAAGGTTTAAAGGTTGAAGCCACCTTATGCTTCCTTAGGATCCTTGCAATCTTGTCAGTGGTCCTTAGGATAAAAGGAAGATGAACACTGGAAAATCGATCCTTGGTATCTTTCTTAGCACTAGGACTTTTTTCAGCTCCGAGGCAAGCCTTAGTACATTGGTGTATACTATAACCATTATTAAAGAAAACACTTAGGATATGTGCTTTCTCTTCCTTGAGATGGTTCTTATTATTAACTCTTAAAGCTCTAGTCGTTAAGGTGTTGAAAACACCGAGCTTTTGAGCATGTAATTAACATAATGAGCTAATAAATAGTGTCACTCAAGTTAGCTTTATATTTTTTGGAAACAACTTCACCAAACAGGTGATTTTTCTATTGTAGATAAAAACTGTTTATTTTTCATTGTAAAAGGGGGATGGAGAAAGGAGAGGTTAAAGGATGAGGATGGGCAAGGAATAAGGGAAGGCCACCACTGTGTAATCAAGCCAAGGATAAAGGATATTAGTGGAATGTATACGCAGAATTTTCAATTAATAAAATTTGGAAATTTATGCTTCCATTTGTATATGAGAATCATTCTCCGTGCTTGATGTATACTATTTCTTGTGCGTGGTTAACTAAAATTAAATCAATGCCTTTTAAGCTGTTAAGGGAGTAGATGCTTGGGCATTACAATTTCAATCATTTTAAGAGGATAGCTAATTCATTTTGGTTCTAGTACATTTAATCCAATAAAAAATGCAATCCAATTTTTTATTTACATCATCTAGTATCAGAGCAAAAAGATGGTTGGGAGAGGAAGAGGAAGAGGAGGTAACGCTCATATGCATAGAGATATGTTGAATATCCAATAATAAGTAGTATATCTTACAAACATGTTGGCAAATCAAATAATGGTACCAAGAGAAGATATGCCTAATGAAGAGACAAACCACAAAGATGTAGATCAACATGCAAAACCTTAAGAAGAATAATTAGAGCACATGAATTTTGAAGAGAGAATACTCAAGGGTCTAGAAGGAAAGATAATGGGATTAAAATGAAAGTTTCAGAGTATATGGGTAATCTTAATCTAGAGGAGTTAATAGATTGGTTGAACAACATGGGATTTTTTTTTTTGAATGGAAGCCTATGATAGAGGAAAAGAAAGTAAAATTCACATGCACTAAGTTGAAGGGTCATGCAATGATCTGATGAGATAATTTGCAGAAAGAAAGAACAAAAAAGGGAAAAGACAAAATTAGGATCTAGAATAAGATGGAGAAGAAGTTGAAAGAGAAATTTCTTCCTCTTGACTATGTACAAACCCTTTTTTGTAGATTTCAGAACTTGAAGCAAAACCTATCTACTCTGGAGGATATTATGAAGGAGTTTTGTGAATTGTGCATTTATGTGGATCACCATGAAATTGATGAACAATTGTTGCAAGTCTTTTTTTTTTCTTAAATTAATTAATTAATTATTATTATTTAATTTATTTTTTTATTTTTTTATCCAAGATGAATTGAGCATGCATATGGTTAACAACATGGAAGAGGCATTCTAATTAGCCTTAAAGGTAGAGGAAAAACAAAACTAACAATACTACCAAAGGAATAAATGAGCAAGAAGGGGTATGTCATCTCCATTGTGAGGTGGTTGAAACTATATTAGATGAAAATCATCCCAAGGAGCAGAGGAATCATAAGATACTAAAAACAAATAACCCAAATCAACAAAGAAGAATAGGATTTCAGAGGGGTAGAAATTACAATGGTGGCAAAGGACTGTGAGACTAGCGAACACCCTTTGTTCATTTTAGATGTGGTGAAGAGGGTCATATAGCATTTGAATTCCTAAATTATAACATGCAAGAGTAGAAATAGGGAGAGAAACCTAAAATAAACTTGGGCCAAGTTAAGAATGAAGAAGAAGGAGATGGATCTCAACTTCCATCATATGTGGGGGAGAACCTCATGATGAGCAGAGCAATGGCGATTCAAAAAAAGGAGCAAATATAGAGTAGGAACAATGAATATTATTGGTTTCATATGAATATCTTTTGAACTAGGTTCAATTCTAGGGGAGAGGTATGTCAAATTATTGTTAATAGTGGTAGTTGTAAGAATATGGGTTCCACAGAGATGGTAGATAAATTGAACCTACATTGTGATAAACATCCCCATCCTTACCAAATTGTATGGTTTAGAAAGGGTAATGAAGTCGCTATTGAAAAAAGGTGTTTGGTTAAGTTTTCTATAGGAAAGAATTACAAAGATGAAATATATTGTGAAGCCATCCCAATGAATGCATGCGATGTGCTATTGGGGAGGCCATGGCAATATGACATAAAATTCATGCATGATGGAGAGAAAAATACATATATATTTTGGAAGGATGGATCTAAAGTCATCTTACTACCCCTTAAGGATGAAGGAAAAATTGAGAATATGTAGTTTGAAAGGCAACGTGTACGGAACTAAAGGTAACATGATTTTTCTATGCGTTAATGGTGCATATAGGAGAAGGAGAAGTAGCATATGAGGTAGAATATATAGATATTTTATTAAAAAGTAGGGATCACGGTGAGAATAAGAAGAGGGCAGAGATGTGACAGGATGTAGAAATATATGCACTCATCAATGCTTATAGGAAAATTCATCTGAAGCTCATTTCCATTGGAAACAAAGGAAGGCACATATTCAAATCTACTAATGACAAGTGAACAAAATTCAAAAACTTGATACTCATAGCTGGAGTTGATCGCTAGCCAAAATAAATTGAGCGAAAATGGTCCAACTTGCTCATTTATTTAAAATAGATAGCTGGTTGAAACATGTAGGTAATATAACTAAGTTATTGGGAGTTGGGAAAAGCATTAAAGAGGGAGAAAAATGAATGCAAAATAATTACCTACAAGATTTCGTATGCAAATGTTTGAATCCATGGCTGAATTCTTGGGTCACATCAGTAGCAAGAAGAGTAGGTGGACTAATCATTCAAATTCTCCTCCCAATTTTTATCTATCAATATATGACAATTCTTATTATTATGGGATTATTACATTAACTTCAAGCTATATGGATGTTCCTCTGCCATTGGAAAACCTTTCTCATCAACTGAATACAAAATGCACAACAAATCCTTTGGAACAAAAACAAATGCAATTGGTTCTTCTATTACCAATAAGTTTCAATCCACCAACTTATATGTACTTGCACATGTTTGAATTGGCTTGGGATCAATTTCTTTCAGATGGATATGTGGTCCTTGGGGGTTACATGTCCCTTGTCAATGATTTGTATGCCAAAAAGGGCCCTCTTAGTGTCGGTATCTTCATCCCTACGTCAGAGATCAAATCCTCTTGTTGCATTGCATATTAGGTGTCCCGCTCAGTCATCTACATTCCATTAGGAGCATGGATCATCTGACAGTAGTGGCTTGTTGTACATTTTCCCTCATTTCTTTTACATGCTAGCCCATTTTCATTCATCAAAATCATATGAAGTCACTATTTGTCTTCGAATTTGCAAAAGTATTTTTTAGAGTTTCAGTTTCATTAGGTCTAGGGTTTCATCAAAAGGGTCTCCAAAATGTCTAATAATAGTCAGCAGGCGCATGAGGTGGTTGAATAAAGTTCCAGTGCTAATAAATTTCACACAGAAATGTATTTTACCTCAAAACTCTGTTTTGAGGAAAAACAGAGTATTTTAGGCTTTTATTGTATAAATTCATGTATTTTTAGTTCTTCATATGTAAATCACTTCAGTGGCAACCCTAGTTACCTTGCCTAGCCTTAGTAGCTCCATCCCCTGCAAAGAAAACACAAATCAAGTCATTCAGTTCATCAAAAGGCTCAAATAAAGTGAAAATCTCAAAAAACAGAGTTGAAAAGTAAAGTCATATTGCAAACATTATAAAAGTGGGTTCTTATGAATAAAAAATGAAAAATATCCTTGTATATAAATCATTTTCTCAATTCAAAAGCTCATTTTCATTCAAAGAACAAGATTGAGCAAAGTGAAGGCCATGTTTGAGCAAAGGAAGTGAGCCTGGAGAAAAACTATCCAAATTTGTGGGCGCGGCACACTGGGTGAGTGGCGCGGCGCATAGAGTCGCCCTCCTCAGTGTAAATTTGTACTGACGTAGTGCACACAGGAGGCGCGACGCGTTGGGTTTGAGGCGTGGCACATAGAGCTACCAAGCCCGTTTCTCTCAAAAACTCCCTCAAATTGCCAAAATCACTCAAAACTTCCAATGTGCAAGTAAGTTAAGCCCTCTTCCTTGCTAGTGAAGGAGTTTTTCATACAGTTTATGGTTGTTATGTAAAAGAAAAATCAAACCCTACTTCCTTGCCATTTCTCAAGAAACTATTGCCTAGGGTTTGCATTGGTTATTTTGGCTGCCAAGTTCATTCTACCACTCCCTCACTTTTCACTCCTCCATTTATTTTCCTAGCTTCTCCCCCGTTCCCTAACTCCCATATTCTCAAAAGTCATTTACCCCTATCCCCAAATCCCATTTTTCCAAAATCATAATTACAAATCCCCAAACCCTAATTGCTGTCCCTAAGCTTCCATATTAATCACTAATCCCCTATTTCCCACAAAACACTGTCATAATAATCCCAAAACCCCTCATATCCTCTCCCTCCATAGTCCCTCATATATTTTTGCCCTTGGTGGCAGAAAATTGAAAACACCATAAATCTCCTACTACTCATCAAGAAAAATCACCCACTAGAAAACATTGAGTCTGATCCTTCATATGACCGTGATGAAGAAACACACAATGAATCTCCTATAGAGGTACATGCACCCAGGAGACCTCATAAAGGTGGCAAACATATATGGGAGGAACCTACTACCCTTGCTGAGCTACAGGCCTGCCCTCTCGCTATCACTTGCTTCCAACACCAATCCTGCTATGATTTCTGTGAGATGGTTGCTAGAGTCCAGTATCATCATGAGTTGGCCCAGTTATTTGTGCTTCATCTACATAATGGCCAAACTACTCTAGCTAGTGTAACATTCACTTTAACACCAGAATCTATTTCTCTAGCAACCAACATTCCTAATATTGGAGAGAAATGGAACAAAAGGTAGCAAATTGATAGGGAATATTATGAACTATACATCAAGCCCGATTATTTGAGACAACTCAGCAAATTTTTTCCTTTCGGTACCTCAAAGATTCATATGCTCCTTTAATGAAATTGATAATGAAATATTTCAGCTGTGAGGGCTGGTTTTCTTGCCTATACGCCTATCATATTAGATTGTTGGTGCAATTTACCAGGGTGAGAATGATGAATCTCCCCTACTTCATGTGCCAAAATATTGAGAAGATTACCACCCTAGTACAACATAAGACTCCTCAGTAGCAATTCAAAAATATATATCATTTTACTCTCATTAAAATTGTGGTCATGCATCAACTCAGTTTGCAGGGAATCTCATGGGAGGACTTCATTTTTTATGAGTTCTTCGCAGATCCTCAGGGACCTCTAGAGGCTTTGCATGAGACAGGTGGACCTTCATATCAGCAGGAGGGTCATGAGACATAGGCCGCTAGTATGCCGGTGTTTGTCACTTATCAAAAGGGCACTAGATGATTGTTTGCAGCAGCAAAGCGAGTATTATCTCCACCGGGGGTGGAAGGGGTCTCGCTTCCTTCATCAACACAACAGGTTCAGGACAAAGGCAAGAGGCCATTATAGGATGAGGGGCCTTCAGGTTAGCAGGAGACTAATTTCATTCTCATTGAGGGTGATGATACTGATTTGGGCCCACAAAGCTCAAATCTCAAAGAAGTCATCTAGGAGCAACAAGAAGAAATCAATGCTTTGTCCCTTAACTTGGAAAGAGCTAAGTGGATAATAAAGTGCCTGGAGCAAAGAAACAAGAAGCTTGAGGATCAACAAGCGATTATGGAGATGCAAAACGTACGAGAGAACCGACAATCTGCCAAAAGGAGGAAGGTGGAGCTCACGTCACTTGAGCAAGAAATCAATGTCAATCGAGAATCATGGCTTGAAAGAGATAATATCCACTTAGAAATGTTGTTGGAGAAGGCCAATAGGGAGAAGACATTGTTGAGGCATATGGCTTATCATTACATGGTGAGAAACAAAGTCTGCAAGGCAAGAATCAGGAGCTTAAAAGCAAAGTTGAAGAGGGCATCGAAGAGGCGAAAGGAGCATGATAGAATTCAGATATTGGCTGAGGCTTCCTTGGCCCAATAAAATGCTTGATGGAGAAGACTCAACCCAAATTTCAAAAAATTTGCGACACTTTTTGCATTTTTGAAATTTTTGGGCTAAAACATAGAATTTTCTACCCTATGCACTGCGCCACCTGGTGCTTGCTTTTGATGGGAGCCTCCAAATGAAAAAATCTCAAAATTTTTGGATTTGAATGAGAAAATATGCTTGCCTACCAATGGAAAAGAAATTTTGACAGGTTTTGAGCCCTCAAAAAGGTCAAAAACACCCAAAAAATGACCTTACTACCCCTATTTTGACACACAGGAAGCAGTGTTGGGAGAACTCAGTTTTGGAGGGGCAAATGTAGGTCAAATTCAAAAATTCCACTTGTTCTAGAAAGTAGATAGGCATACCTTTCCAAAAAGCACACTTGGAGCAAATTTTGACACCGTGAAGGCCTCCAAAAATGGCTACAAATAGGCGCTACGCATAAGAAAATCAGCGCAATGCATTGGGTAAATTTTGCTCAGTTTGACCAAGAATACTCTGTTTTTCGCCTAGCTTATTGAAAGTTTGACTTTTCTCCTTCTTAATGTCAAACTTATGATGAAATTTCATGTAAATTTATGGATCATGATGTAAATATTTCAAATTTTCAATCATGGAGGTAGATTCATCTATCAAAAAGTTTGCAACTGAATGAATCAGTTCCCTAGTTTCTAGAGGCAAGCTGTTCCATTGCCTAATTTCTAGTTCTCAGTTTAGAATTAGTTGGAATAGCTCCTAAACTTGTGAGATCGACCCCTAGAGGCTAGGATGAGCTATGTTTTGTCTATATCTTGTGATTTTTCAGTCATTAGCATGGTTGGAATTTTGAGAAAGCTTGGAGCTTCATTGTATACTCATATCAACAATTTTGGCTAAGGAATAGAGACCAGGGTTTGCAGCACTCTTTGGGATTCATGTGGAATTTTGTTTTGGTACAATGCTTTCTTTTGTAATTGTGAATTTACTTATGTGTTACGTATGCCATTGTCTATCTTGTTTCTTCTTAACTAAATCAAACAAGGGTAAAGGTAGAATCCATTGAAATTACAGTGCTCTACCTAGGGTTTGCTTTAGTTTTTGATGTTTTCAGTTGTTTGAAGATGGTCCATGGCTTTTATTTCCCTCTTCTACTCCTCACCTGTCTAATCTCTCCATCTCATTCAATTTGAAGTGCCAAATCAGTTGCCTACCTTGCCCCATTGAGATCTCTACAAAACTGAGCCTCGTTCCCCGCACCCAAAATCTGCCTTTCCGTTGGAACCAACAAAAAACATCATTTTATTCAAACAAACTCTTTGCACACATACCGAGCCTAAAATCAGTCAGCATATCAGTCATCTCAAGTCCTTATTGATCATATTTTGCTGAGATTTACCAGGAGAGAGCCCTCTCCCGACCTGGTAGGGCTAGCTACTAGGTTAAGTGTGGTTTGATGTTGTCCTAAATCCTACCTTTCTTAGCCTGAGGTAGATTTAGGCTCTAACATAGTGGCGAATCCACTGGGGAAGAAATTGTTTGTTTTTAGTGTTCTTCATTTTATAAGCTACAGCCGGAGCCTAAAGATTAGCCAGGCAGCCTTCGAAATTCTTTTGCTTTGCATTAGCAAAAGTAGATAAAAGCTACTTCAGTCAATCTCCGATCTAGTCTTATAAACGGAATATCTAACCTGCAAAAATGCCCCAGTACATCTGATAATTCTAAGCTTTTGGATAATAAGTTTAGAATATGATAGGCTGGACAAGTTGCTAATGTCCATTTGATTTCTTGGAAATAGTAACACACTAGCTTCCAGAAGATATACCAGAGAAAATCCAGATCCTGATCCTCCTCCTGTGTACGAAAATCCCAATCTTATTCCAAGAATCCTTCGTCAAGAAAGTTCTGTAATTCCTGTGTTCAAATATCGTTCATGTCCTGTGGTTTTTAAGTATCTTGAAGATCTTGAGTTTGACGAATAGTTTGATCTGTTGTTGTTTGAGACTAAATCTGAGAGTGATGTTGGTTCTACTGTCCTAAAACCAGAGTTTGTCAAAGATCTTGAAATTGAAAAGGCCAATAAATCAATTGATGATTATATCTTGAAACAGCTCCAAACTTCAATCGTGGCTTCGAACATCACTGATTTCTTAGAAATTGCATCTGCAACCCTTGGGTCCTCCGCGATTGCATCTAGCTTTAGAATTCCCACCAAAACTCTTTTCATTCCCACCATCCCCGTGCAGCCTTCCATCTCTGATAAAAAATTTGCAGTGGTGTCACCTCCGTCCACTCCTTCTACTCCTCAAACATCCAAAATTTCTTCACCTCCACACACACCTCATATACCCCATACATGAGCTGCACCCACTCCCCCAACATCCCCAAGACTGATTGCAAATCCACCAAGAGCAATGGCTGCTAGTTTTGCACCCCTTGTGCTGCCTCAAAATTTAGATGATATGCCCACCGATTATCAAAGCAAAATTCCATTGTTTGATGGCACTCCTCACGGTGTTACGACTCAGCAACATGTGGATAGGATGAAAGACTTCTTCGACCTTCATGAGATTGATGCATAAAATGTGACAATGAGACTGTTTGTACAAACCTTTGGTGGTGAAGTAAGGAAATGGTTCAGAGCTTTGCCGGCTGCAAGTATCACTACATTGGCTAATTTCTAGAGACAATTCTTGGATTGCTGGGAAGTGAAGAAAAATCCTCTTTAGATCCTTTTAGAATATGAGAACATCAAGCACAATGTTAATGAGTCTGTCCAATACTATTGTATTAGATTCAATTCTGTTTACAATGCAATTCTTGAACATATAAAACCACCTATGGGGCTGGCCTTGATTAAGTTTCCAGATGGTTTTGATCCTGATATGGCCTATCAATTAAGAGAAAGAGATCTGGCCACTTTGGAAGACATGTAGATATTGCAGTTAGCATTGAAGCAAATCTGCTTGCCAAGAGAGCTATAACGAAGGCTGAAAAGAAAGTAACAATAAAGGAAGAGGATTCCACTTCAGATCAGGTTCTTTGGAAGATGGAGAAGATGTTTGATAGATTGACAATTGATAAGCCTGAACCACAAGTCAGAAACCCAAACTTCCGTGGTCAACAACAACCACAATTGAGAATCAAACAAAGAGAGCAGCGAGCACAAGACCAAATAGTGCAGTAGCAGGTGAAGACACCTTTACAACAAAATTTTGTACATGGTCTGGAATCAGATGATGAGGAGAATGTGATTGGAGAAGAGAATCATTTCTTTACACCCGATGATATGCCAATTTTTATTATTGAAGATGAGGAGTATTTTGAGAATTCAACTGTACAAAGGGACAAAAATTTCATTTTGGAAAATGAAACAGTTCTTGAGGAAGAGTCTGATGAATACCAAAGAGGATACATGAATGCTTTGTTAGCTCAACAGTGACAATATTCACTCTGAAGTAGAGATGTGCCCATAAATCCAATTTATAAAAGGAAGGAAGTAGCAATGCCAAAGAATGATCCTCCCACTGTGAAAAAAAATGGAAAAGAGACAACTGATCCTACCACCAACAAAACGTCATCAGCAAATGAAATATCCAATCAGCCATGTGTGTCGAAGGAGAAAACTGAAAAGAAGGATGTTTCAGCGAAAGAGGTAGAGAAAATTTCAGTTTTTAACTTAGAAAATGAAATTGCTAAGTTAAAAGTATCTATTCCTTTGACCGAGTTGATGAAAAACAACAGCTACAAAGGCCAGGTGTCTAAAATTTTGAATTTAGATCCATCATCTGATATGGTGAACGTGGAAGATGATAGACCTGAGTTGATTTTTGGTCTAGCATTGGAAGGTTAGTCTCAAGATAGTGATGTAGCTCCTTTTTTCATCAGTCTCAGGGTGCATGACTATGTGTTACACAATGCTATGTTTGATTCCAGAGCCTCTCATAATCTCATGCCTAAGGTCATCATGGAGAAATTGGGATTGGAGATTACTAGAAAGTATCATGACCTTTACTCTTTTGATTTTGGCAAAGTAAGGTGCATTGGTCTTATCAAGGATTTGGTGGTCAGTTTAGATCAAATTCCATCTAAAAATGTTTTGAAGGGTGTGGTTGTGGCAGATATACCTCCCAGATTTGGCATGCTTCTTTCCAGATCTTGGGGAGCAAAGATTAAAGGGACAATGTAGCTTGATTTCTCTTATGCTACCATTCTTGTGTTCGGTCAAATGAGGAAATTATACTGGGAACAAAAGATGAAGTACATGATCACTAGCAAGGAGAAATTGGTAAATCATCCAATCAACTATGTACATACTGATTTAGAATCATTTGTTTTGTATTAAGATAGCTTTAATGATGTAAATAGCCAAGTAGTTGAAGTAGAAGACATTCCCAAGATCACTAAAAATTTCAGAGAGGTTTTAAAGCAAGAAAGACAAAGACTTGATAGTACCGTTGAGCAATCAACCTTTTGACAGTAGCAACATATTGATGGACAACACAAAAGAGAAATAGAGCAAACAGAATTTCAGCATTTGGAAGAGGATGAAGTAGGCCTGTGGAGCATGGATTTTGATGGCGCGGTAGGAAGGGAAGGTGCTGGAATTGGCATTTGGATACACAACCCTGTTTTCACCCCAAAGAAAGTGCCAAGCAATGTAAGTGTCTATTCTTATAAACTAGCTTTTGATTGTTCAAATAATGAGGTTGAATATGAGGCTTTAATTGCTGGTTTGAAAATTCTTAGAAAGTTAGTTATCAAGCACGTGAAAGGGGAATACCAAGCTAAACATCCTCGAATGCGGGCCTATCACAATGCGGTATTAGATATCTTGAAAGTATTTTTAGTTTACACTTTGACAAGTGTCCCTTATGTTCAGAATGTCATTGCAGATTCCCTTGCAATAGCAGCAAGTAATTTTAAAATTACGATGAATTCAAACAACAAGTTTGAGATTCATGTGAAACATCGTCCAGCTGTCCCTAAAAATCAAAGGTATTGGAAAGTGTTTCAAGATGATGAAGAGATCGATGAATTTCTGCAAAATGAAGGTAAATTCAAAGACACTTCTATTGATGTGGAGTATGATGATGGTGAGGCGGATATAGAAGTCAATCAAATGGAAGTTTTGTAGCTTAAAGACAAAATCATTCCCAAAGGTCTAATATCTTTAGAAGAGCTGTTCGATTAGGATGATGTGGCCCAAAAACTGAGTTTGCTACCAACTAAGAAAAGAGTTGAAGATGTGAACATTGGATCAGCTGAAAATCCCAAAATGGTGAAATTATCAAAAGCCTTGCCTCCACAGGTAAAAAAAAAAGTATATCAGTTTACTGTCTTCTTTTACTGATGTATTTTCTTGGGATTATTCAGATTTGAAGGCATATGATACAAGCATAATTTAGCATGTCATCCCCATCAAGCCAAATCAAAAGCCTTTTCATCAGAAGCTAAGAAGAATAAATCTGAAGCTGCTACCCTCAATTGAGAAGGAAGTGAATCGGTTATACAAAGCTGGTATCGTTGTCCCCATAATATTTTCAGATTGGATTTCAAACTTGGTTCTCGTGCGCAAGAAAATAGGTGAGATTCAGCTATGTATTGATTTTAGAAATCTGAATAAAGTATCTTTGAAAGACAAATATCCATTGCCTAAGATGGATCACATACTTCAGAGAGTAGTTGGAGCATCTCGCATGTCGCTACTCGATGGGTATTCTGGTTATAACCAAATTCTAGTCCATGAGGATGATAGAGACAAAATAGCGTTCATCACTCCGTGGGGAAATTTTCATTATGCAAAGATGTCTTTCGGATTGAAAAATTTTGGTGCAAGCTTTCAAAGGGCGATGGATATCGCATTTGCTAATGAAAGAGATGTCTTTCTAGTTGTTTAGCTTGATGATTTGACAGTTTTCTCTAATTTAGATGAAGAGCACCTTTATCATTTGAAGATTGTATTTCAGCGGTGTAGGAAGTATGGTATATCTCTCAATCCAAAGAAAAGTCTATTTGCCATGGATGAAGGCAAGCTTCTCAGTCATATTATCTCAAAGGAGGGCATCCACATCGATCCAACTCGATGGAGGCCATTCAAAAGATTGATTTTCCACGAAGTAAGAAAGAAATCCAATCATTCAATGGTAAGATAAATTTCTTACGTTGCTTTGTGCCCAATCTTGCAGAACATTTAAGGGAAATCACAAACATGCTAAAAAAAGATAGTGTAGTAAGATGGACTAAGGAAGCAGTTAAGTCCTTCAATTTGGTGAAATTGGCCCTTTCTTCAGCTCTGGTTTTGATTAGCCCGGACTATACTTAGGATTTTATTTTGTTTTCATTTGCCTCAGATCATACTATGGCAGCGGTCTTGATGCAGAAAAGAGACCAACTTGAGAAACCAATTGCATTTTTCAGCAGAACCATAAGGGATGCAGCATTAAAGTATCATATTATTGAAAAAAGGCCCTTTCTTTGGTAAAGGCATTGAAAGATTTTCGGGTTTATATTTTGCATTCTCACATCCTTGCTTATGTCCCTAATGCTGCTGTTAAGGATGTCTTAGTGCAAACAGATCCAGAGAAGAGAATAGGAAAATGGATTGCTACCTTGTTGGAATATGACATGGAGATCAAACCAAAAAAGCTCATTAAAGGACAAGGGCTGGCTAAACTAATGGCTGAGTCAAATTTGTATGCCCTAGATATTAATCTCATTTCTGCTATGTCCGAGGAAGATGAAGAGAGTTTGCTCGCTCAGGTATTAGAAATTTTCCTTCTTTCTCCTTGGTATTCGGACATTGTTTATGTACTCCAAAATCTGTCATCACCACCTGGAATGGCTAAGAACAAAATTAGGACACTGAAATTGAAGGCTGCAAAATTTTGTATCATGAATAATGCACTCTATTGGAAATATCCCAGTGGTGTCTTGCTCAATTGTTTGGTTGAAGAAGAGGCAAAACAGGTTATGGAAGACTTTCACAAAGGAGATTGCGGAGGCCATCTTTTTAGGAAGACAAAAACCAATTAAATATTGAGAGTGGGGTATTATTGGCCAACTCTTTTTGCTGATGTGTACAAAACAGTAGCAAGCTACCATGAATGTCAGATTTTTCAAGGTAAGAGGAAGTTGCAGCCTTTACCACTCAAGCCCATTGAAGTAAGTGCTCCATTTCAGCAGTGGGGTTTGGATTTCATTGGTGAGATCCATCCTTCTTCTTCAATGTAGCATAACTGGATCCTCACAGTGACAGATTATTTTACCAAATGGATTGAGGTGATTCCCACGAGGTATGCCACTGATTCGGTAATTATTTCATTCCTTGAAAACAACATTTTGTCTCGTTTTGGCTGTCCCAATAAGCTGATCACTGACAATGAATCAACCTTTAAAACTAAAAGAATGATTGAATTTTTTCATACATATCAAATCACTTTGGGGCACTCGACTGCCTAATACCCACAAGGCAATGGATTGGTGGAATCCTCAAATAAATCTTTGGTCAACATTATCAAAAAGCTGCTGGAAACTAATAAGAAAGGTTGGCATCTTGTCAATGCACTTTGGGTAGACAGAGTAAGTCAAAAGAAATCTATAGGTATGTCTCCTTTTGAGCTTGTGTATGGTGTGGACACAGTCTTCCCGACCTCTCTGGCAGTCCCGGTGGTTAAAATTCTACAAGAAGCAGGCAACGAAGATGATAATTTGCAGCGGAGAATCAATCAAATGATTCATTTGCAACAAACTAGAGAGGAGGTATTTCAGAACACTTTCAAGCTGCAAGAGAGAATCAAGAAGATATATGATCAAAAGGCAAAGGCGGATAGGTTTCAACTAGAAGACATAGTGCTGAAATGGGATGCAAGGAATGAAGAGAAAGGTAAACATGGCAAGTTTGAAAATCTTTGTAAAGGACCTTACAAGATTGCTTTATATCGGGGCCAAAATGTTTTCCTTTTGCAAGAAATGAATGGTGAAGACTATCGTGGTGGGTCAGTCAACGGTCAACTTCTCAAACGGTACTATTTGTGAAGTATTTTTTGCTGTCATATGCATCATTGTACATACCGGTTTGTTTAAATTTCATTGCAAGTGTATACTGTTTTCATTCTTCAGTTTGGGGCCTGAGCTGAAGGCTTTAAAACTGAGGTTTGATTTCAGTTTTGGTTTGGTCCATTAGAGTCAGGTCTTTAAGTCGATTTCAGTCTTGAAATTGAGTTAGTTTAGAGTCACATTTCATTCCTGAAATTGAGTCAAGAGTGTGGTTTTGGTTTGTCGAAGTTATTGACTCCATAGCCCAATGGACGAAGGCACTGCCTACTTTCCTAGAGATCTGTAGTTCTTGGCACCTCCAAGGAGCTACCATCCCCATTGGAGCCAATGTTAGTATCGGTATCTTCAGCCCTCCATAAAAGATCAAATCCTCTTATTGCAATGCATATTAGGTGTGCTGCTCAGTCAGCTGCATTCCATTAGGAGCATGGATCATCTAACGGTAGTGGCTTGTTGTACATTTTCGCTCATGTCTTTTACCTACTGGCCCATTTTCATTCATCAAAATCATATGTAGTCACTTTTTGTCTTCGAATTTGCAAAAGTATTTTTTAGGGTTTCAGTTTCATTAGGTCTAGGGTTTCATAAAAAATGTCTCCAAAATGTCCAATAACAGTTAGCAAGTGCATGAGGTGGTTGAATAAAGTTCCAGTGCTAATAAATTTCACTCAGAAATGTATTTTTCCTCAAAACTCTGTTTTGGGGAAAAACAAAGTATTTTAGGCTTTTATTGTATAAATTCATGTATTTTCAGTTCTTCATATGTAAATCACTTCAATGGCAACCCTGGTCACCTTGCCCAGCCTCAGTAGCTCCATCCCCTGCAAAGCAAACACAAATCAAGTAATTCAGTTCATCAAAAGGCTCAAATAAAGTGAAAAGCTCAAAAAACAGAGTTGAAAAGTAAAGTCATATTGCAAACATTATAAAATTGGGTTTTTATGAATCAAAAATGAAAAATCTCCTTGTATATAAAGCATTTTATCAATTCAAAAGCTCATTTTCATTCAAAGAACAAGATTGAGCAAAGTGAAGGCCGTGCTTGAGCAAAGGAAGTGAGCCTGGAGAAAAACTGGCCAAATTTGTGGGCGCGACACACTTGGTGAGTGGCGCGGCACATACAAGAGGTGCGGCACATAGAGTCACCCTCCTCAAT
This sequence comes from Pinus taeda, assembly GCA_000404065.3. NCBI lineage: Eukaryota > Viridiplantae > Streptophyta > Pinopsida > Pinales > Pinaceae > Pinus > Pinus taeda. The sequence goes on from APFE031220278.1 coordinate 208,316, forward strand.
GTAAATTTGTACTGGCGCGACGCGTTGGATTTGAGGCGCGGCGCATAGAGCTGCCAAGCCTGTTTCTCTCAAAAACTCCCTCAAATTGCCAAAATCGCTCAAAACTTCCAGTGCGCAAGTAAGTTAAGCCCTCTTCCTTGCTAGTGAAGGATTTTTTCATACAATTTATGGTGGTTATGTAAAAGAAAAATCAAACCCTACTTCCTTGCCATTTCTCAAGAAACTATTGCCTAGGGTTTGCATTGGTTATTTTGGCTGCCAAGTTCATTCTACCACTCCCTCACTTTTTACTCCTCCATTTATTTTCCCAGCTTCTCCCCCATTCCCTAACTCCCATATTCTCAAAACTCATTTACCCCTATCCCCAAATCCCATTTTTCCAAAATGCTAATTACAAATCCCCAAACCCTAATTGATGTCCCTAAGCTTCCATATTAATCCCTAATCCCCTATTTCTCACAAAACACTATCATAATAATCCCAAAACCCCTCATATCCTCTCCCTCCATAATCCCTCATATATTTTTACCCTTGGTGGCAGGAAATTGAAAACACCATAAATCTCCTACTACTCATCAAGAAAACTCACCCACTAGCAAACATGGAGTCTGATCCTTCATATGACCATGACGAAGAAACACACAATGACTCTCCTACAAAGGTACATGCACCCGGGAGACCTCATAAAGGTGGCAAACATATACTGGAGGAACCTACTACCCTTGCTGAGCTACAGGCTTGCCCTCTCGCTATCACTTGCTTCCAACACCAATCCTGCTATGAGTTCTGTGAGATGGTTTCTAGAGTCCAGTATCATCATGAGTTGGCCCAGTTATTTGTGCTTCATCTACATAATGGCCAAACTACTCTAGTTGGTGTAACATTCACTTTAACACCAGAATCTATTTCTCTAGCAACTGGCATTCCTAATATTGGAGAGTAATCGAACAAAAGGCAGCAAATTGACAGGGAATATTATGAACCATACATCAAGCCCGGTTATTCGAGACAACTCAGCGGAGTTTTTCCCTTTTGGTACCTCAAAGATTCATATGCTCCTTTAATGAAACTGATAATGAAATATTACAGCTGTGAGGGCCAGTTTTCTCGCTTATATGCTTATCATATCAGACTGTTGATGCACTTTACCAGGGTGAGAATGATGAATCTCCCCTACTTCATGTGCCGAAATATTGAGAAAATGACCACCCTAGTACAACACAAGACTCCTCAGCAGCAGTTCAATAGTATATATCATTTTTCTCTCATTAAAATTGCGGTCATGCATCAGCTTGGTTTGTAGGGCATCTCATGGGAGGACTTCATTTCTCATGAGTTCTTCACAGATCCTCAGCGACCTCCAGATTCTTTGCATAAGACAAGTGGACCTTCATATCAGCAGGAGGGTCATGAGACACAGACCGCTAGTATGTTGGTGTTTGTCACTTATCAAAAGGGCACTAGATGGTTGTTTGTAGCAGAAAAGCGAGTATTATCTCCACCCGGGGTGGAAGGGGTCTCGTTTCCTTCATCAACACAACAGGTTCAGGACAAACGCAAGAGGCCATTACAGGATGAGCGGCCTTCGGGTGAGCAGGAGATTGATTTCATTCTCATTGAGGGTGATGATACTGATTTGGGCCCACAAAGCTCAAATCTCAAAGAAGTCATCCAGGAGCAACAGGCACACATAAATGCTTTTTCCCTCAACTTGGAAAGAGATAAGTGGATAATAAAGTACTTGGAGCAAAGAAACAAGCAGCTTGAGGGTCAACAATCGATTATGGAGATGCAAAACATACGAGAGAACCGCTAAGCTACCAAAAGGAGGAAGGTGGAGCTCACGTCACTTGAGAAAGAAATCAATGTCGATCGAGAATCTTGGCTTGAAAGAGCTAATATCCACTTAGAAGGGTTTTTGGAGAAGGCCAACAGGGAGAAGAAATTGTTGAGGCATATGGCTTATCATTACATGGCAAGAAACAAAGTCTGCAAGGCAAGAATCAGGAGCTTAAAAGAAAAGTTGAAGAGGGCATCAAGGAAGCGAAAGGAGCACGGTAGACTTTAGATATTGGATGAGGCTTCCTTAGACCAAAAAAACACTTGATGGAGAAGACTCAGCCCAAATTTCAAAAAATTTGGGACGCTTTTTGCATTATTGAAAATTTTGGGCTAAAACACAAAATTTTCTGCCCTATGCATCGTGCCACCTGGCGCTCGCTTTTGATGGGAGCCTCCAAATGAAAAAAACTCAGAATTTTTGGATTTGGCATGAAAAAATATTCTTGCCTACCAATGGCCAAGAAATTTTGACAGGTTTTGAGCCCTCAAAAAGGTCAAAAACACCCAAAAAATGACCTTACTGCCCCTATTTTGACACATAGGAAGAAGTGTTGGGAGAACTCAGTTTTGGAGGGGAAACTAGAGTCCAAATTCAAAAATTCCACTTGTTATGGAAATTAGACAGGTAGACCTTTCCAACAAGCACACTTGGAGAAAATTTGGACATCAGGAAGGCCTTCAAAAGTGGCTTCAAACAGGCGCTACGGATAGGGAAATCAGCGCGACAAATTGGGTAAATTTTGCTCAGTTTGACCAAGAATACTTTGTTTTTCACCTAGCTTCTTGACAATTTTACTTTTCTCCTTTTTAATGTCAAAATTATGATGAAATTTCATGTAAATTGATGGATCATGATGTGAATATGTCAAATTTTCACTCATGGAGGTAGATTCATCTATCGAAAAGTTGTTTGCAACTGAATGAATCAGTTCCCTAGTTTCTAGAGGCAAGCTATTCCACTGCCTAATTTCTAGTTCTTAGTTTAGAATTTGTTGGAACAGCTCCTAAACTTGTGAGATCAACCCCTAGAGGCTAGGATGAGCTATGGTTTGTTTATATCTTGTAATTTTTCAGTCATTAGCATGGTTGGACTTTTGAGAAAGCTTGGAGCTTCATTGTATACTCATATCAACAGTTTTGGCTAAGGAATAGAGACTGGGGTTTGCAACACTCTTTGGGATTCATGTGGCATTTTGTTTTGGTACAGTGCTTTCTTTTGTAATTGTGAATTTACTTATGTGTTACATATGCCATTGTCTATCTTGTTTCTTCTTAACTAAATCAAACAAGGGTAAAGGTAGAATCCATTGAAATTGTAGTGCTTTACCTATGGTTTGCTTTAGTTTTTGATGAGCTGTTTGAAGAGGATCCATGGATTTTCTTGCCATCTTCAGCTCCTCACCTATCTAATCTCTCCATCTCATTCAACTTGAAGTTCCAAATCAGTTGCCTACCTTTCCCCATTGAGATCTCTGCAAAACTGAGCCTCATTCCCCGCACCCAAAATCTGCCTTTCCATTGGAACCAAAAAAAAACATCATTTTATTTAAATAAACTCTTTACACACATAGCTAGCCTAAAATCAGTCAGCATATCAATCATCTCAAGCCCTTATTGATCATATTTTTCTAAGATTGACCAGGAGAGAGCCCTCTCCCAATCTGGTAGGGCTAGCTACCAGGTTAAGCGTGGTTTGATGTAGTCCTAGATCCTACCTTTCTCAGCCTAAGGTAGATTTAGGCACTAACAGGCCCAACATCTGCAAATTATCAAATTCATTTATGTCAGCTTGCACTGAAGTAAAAAGCTATAATAGAAGTTGGTCAAAGACATCAAGTATTCAATGAAGGTGATTTAATAATGGTTTATTTCCAGAAAAAGAGGTTTCCTAAAATAACATGCTACAAGTGGAATTATTAAAAAAATTGGTCATTGCAAGTCTCTCGAGAAAATCAACAACAATGAAGTAGATTTACCAGTTGATCTAGATATTTCCACTGTGTTTAATGTTTTTGATACTTATACGCTTTCCCTGGTGAAGAACTGTGTGATGACAACAAGGAGGAGGTGGATTAGAATCTGACAATTTTTAGCAAGAAAAGGGATAAGTTTGCATAAATTTTAGATAAGAAGAGCATTCAAATTCGAAAAGGAAAATACAATAAATATTTTGTATAGTGGGAAAGATTGACACCAATTGAAAATACATGGATTAAATAATGGGATTTGATGAAGTCGGATCAAGTTAAGTGGTAACAGTTTGAGGACAACAACTTGCAGGGGCTATGTTCTTTTCAAATAGAGGAGAATGATACATGTAATTAGCATATTGCCACTTTTATGGGGCCAAAATTCCATCATACGAGGCCTCAAATTGGGATTTTAGTGTTTTTTTGATATTTTTCCAAAATTTTAATTAGTAGTTATATTTTATTTTATGCATGTAATTAGCATAGTGATTTGACAGAAAGTTTCACTCAGGTTAGCTTTAATTTTTTTGGAAACTACTTCCCAAAAAGGGTGATTTTTGTATTGTAGATACAAGTGTTTATTTTTCATTATAAAGGGGGGATGGAGAAAGTAAAGGTCAGAGGCCGAGGATGGACGGGGTAGAAGGGAAGGCTATCACTATGTAATTAGGCCAAGGAGAAAGGAAGATTACTTAAATCTATACACACAATTTTTATTAATAGAATTTGGAAATTTATGCTCCATTTGTATATGAGAATCATTCTTTGTGCTTGATGTATGGACTGTTTCCTATATGTGGTTAACTAAAATGAAATCAATTCCTTTTAAACTATCAAGGGAGTAGTTGTTTGAGTGTTTCAATTCCAATCATCTTCGGAGGATACTCAATTCTTTTTGGTTCTAGTATGTTTAATCCAATGGAGATTGCAGTCTAGTTTTTTGGCTACATCACCGATTTTTGAGTTGAACCTATGGTTGGGAGGAGAGTTGTTTCCTATACCAATGTTGTGGAGTTTTTGAAGTGACAGGAAGTGAATTCCAAGTCTTTAGATAAAAGGTACACACCTTAGTTTTTTAGGTATTTCATGTGCTATCAGAGCTAGGTTCAAACCCTAGGTATGTTTGGGTATTAAACATTTTATAAGTATTATTACTACAAGATATTGTTCTAAGGTTTTGGGATCTATTATTATTATTTTAGATCTACTTTGAAAGCATTGTTAAAGTTTTGGATTTAATGTTATCATTATATATCTATTATAAAATCTATCTTTAATCTTTTTAATCATGCATATTCTCCAAGATATAGATCATATCAAGGAACCAAGTCATCCTTCCCACACATCATGGATTTATTTCCTCTAGATAAAATATTTTCCACATACCATGGACAGATTACCATTCTTAGTCGTTTCTCTAGTTATTTTGTTGAAGCATTGAGACTTTGGGATCTATAGATACTCACCATGGATCTAATTTCGCTTTCATTGTGTCTTTTGATTACCCTTAATATATCAAGAACGAAGTTAATGCATTAAGAAATCTAATCATTTTGTCAAAAAAAATTTCAACCTAATAACCTCATTACATGAAAATGGTTCGTTGGCTACATTATATTATCCATGGCTCATAACAACATTTTAATGAAAAAAATTGACTAAGGTTTCTATTATCATTGCACAAAGTAGAAAATATATGAATAAAATTACAAATATTTACACAAGATGCATACAAAACAAGCAATCACTAGTAGGACAACTATTATGGACCTTGTTGAAATATGTAACTAGGTTCGGTATTCATAATGACATGTAATCATGATTTTATGTATTTGATGTAAAGAGAAAAATTAAAATTATTATTTTTATTCTTGAGGCACGGGTTTCATGCTCAAGGTTATTTGTTTTATAGGTCAAGTACCCTTTGAGTGCTTCTAGGGCTTGTCTTTGAGTCTACAAGTAAATTGAGTCATTGTCATGTATGGAAGACCCTTTTGGGAATGTTACATCTTGTAAAGGAAATTTATGTAATGTCAAAAGTGTCAAATAGACCCTCCAAGACCTCTTCATAGTGAAAATATCATGTCGGCCTTCACAAGTGGACAAGTCGGCCTAAAAGAAGCAATTCGACCTAGTACGAGACCTATATATAAAGGAGAACTTGACCTCATTTGTGAAGCAAGAAAGGAACTTGTGGAAGCACAAGAATAACAAAGGATACCTATCAAAGATAAGAAGAACCTAAGGAGAATAAAAGCGAAGTTTTTAAGGATTTTCTTGGGGCTATACACCTCACACGTGCAAGATATTTAGGGCTACTTTATGCTGTCAGAAGACCGAATCATTGAAATCAAGTTAGGATTCCAAGTGGCATACCTTGCAAGTAGAGTTTCTTAGAAGGAAGGATCGACTCAAGAGAATAAATAAAATAGGAAGAAATAAGTGTCAGGATTTCCACAAAAGAATCTGCTAGGGGTCAAAGTTGCAGAATAATCTCCTTGGGGTCAAAGTTGCAGAAGAATTTGCTAGTGGTTGAATTTGCAGAAGAATCTATTGGGAGTTGAGTTTGCAAAATTTTTCGAGGAAGGAAAGCTCATCAAGAAGAAAGGATTGAATGGGTCTTGGAGGGGACTTTGACAAGGGTATTAGGTCTTGGAATTTGTCAATTGAAGTTCTATAAGAAGGGAATAGTTCTTTTAGGGTTTTCATCTCAAGTGGAGAGGTTTTGGCCTATACTGATCACCTATATCTTTGGTCCTCTTGTCTCATTGTTATTTATTGTTTTTTTATTAGTTTGATGATAAGAACACAATAGTAATCAATTTAACTAAGAAGATAATCAATTTAAGAAAAAATACATCACAAGCAATTATCAAAGTAAGATAAATATTTTAATCTAATTTCCCTATATTTCTTAACATGGTATCAACGCTAAGGTTACTACATCAAGGAAAGGTAGCTTAAAGAAGGATACTCAAGGGTTGAAGGATAAGAAGATCACCTGGGAAACATAAAGAGCATCAATCATCAATAAGGACTAACCCTCTCATCATCTTGAAGGAATTAACTAAGGAGTATCAAAGAAGACATCAAAACCATATCCCATTCAAACAAGGGCTCTTCAATTGAAGCATTTATGGGAAGCTTAAACATTGAAAAATATTCATCACAAGGAAAAGAAGACCTTAAGGACCCAGAAATCAAATAAAGGCTCTACATTTGAAGCACCTTGGGAAAGCCACCACATTCTATATTATCATCCAAGGAAGCAAGAAGAGGCATTGTCATCATCATCAAGGAATCAAGGTGATCTCCTCTCTTTGAGTCAAGGATCACTTTTGAAGGAAGACACCTTCATCAAGAAGACATCTTCTATCATCAACATCATCAAGAAAGACATAAAGTTGAAGATATCATCATCAAAGAAGCATATTCACTTGACAAGTAAGTATCTTTATATCTATGTCCGAATATATCAAAATGACTTCATTTTGCAAGGAGAGCAACAAATTGGTTGGGGCATCAAACTTCCTTACATGGAAAAAGAGGATAGATTTAATCCTCATAGAGAGTGAAGTTATTGGTCATGTTAATGGTAAGGTCTCCAAATCATCACAAGGAGAAGCTAAAGCACTATCAAAGTATATGAAAGGGGAAATAAGGGCTCAAAGTATCCCCTTATCCCTTATGTAGCAAATTTGGAGACATCGATAGAAATATATGAGAAACTAGTAGAATTGTTCTCCGTAAGAATTGCTGGAGAAATAATATCTTTGAGAATCGTGCTATATAAGATGAATGTTTTAGGGCCCTATAATATAGGAATCCCAGTAAAATTTGTCTCATTATCCATTTGGGGGTATTTTTGTAAAAAATAGCCTATGGTTTCATAAGTCATAGTCTAAGGGTCCTTGTACAAAAGAGTCAGTTTGGTCAAATTTTCCTTGTAAATATTTGAGTCAAAAAGGAGTTTATTAGCCTTAATTTGAATTTTTAAGGCCATGAAAAGTCCATGAGGATTCGTCATTAAAAATTAGTAATCATGATGGGTTAAAGTTATTATGGAAGTGTAGAGGGGTCATGTCATGAGAATTGGTGATCATAGGTTAGTTTTTTAAATTCATGTCCATCATAAGAGTTAGTTTGAAGAGTTTAAAATTTATTGCGAAGTCTCTAATTATTACCCCATTCAAAGCTAATACTATCTCTAAATAAAATTTTAAGGCCGAAGAAGTGAGTTTCAGGCTTCGACAAACATTTGCTGCAAATTTGCTGCGAAATTGACTATTTTTGTCATCATTTTAAAATAATGTTTTTGACAAAAATGAGATGAATTTTGGAAAACCAAAAGAGTTTTTTTATCAAAAATGGACTAAAGAAAAAAATACTCCTTCATTTTATGCACACATGTCATATATTTGAAGAGTCAAATGCATATTTACAATTTATTTTTCAGGTTTTGGCATTTCTTGTTTTAGTTATGATGTTTGGGTGCAAAATGCGAGGATTTGGAGAGAAATTTTTGGAAACTGAGAGAGGTTTCTCTCAAGGAAACTCTCATATACAGAAAACTCCCTTATCCTTTTAACATATATCAATATTTATAATATACGAGCTAGTCTTTGAACCCTGATTTTCTAGAAATTCAGTCCCTGTTTTGTAGCAGACTAGCTACACATTTGCTGCATAAATTGAAAACAATCATTTTGAAGGCCTGTAAGCACGGAAGTAAGAAATTAGTGGGTTATAAATTAGCACTAGGTCATCTCAGGCATATCTACATACTCAGTTTTGCACAAATACCACCTACAACCTTTCCAATTTGAAGACTTATGCCCTCTGCTATGCAAATATGTCAGTCAATTTTATTTTGGAAAAATTCAAATTTTGGAACTTCTAGAAGTAATTTTGGTTGTTGGATAAGTTCTTATAAGCTTAAATTCATGTAGTTTGAGTTGTTAAGAAAATATTCCATCTTGGTTGATGTTTCTAAATTGTACTAGTCATGATATAGCAGTTCCTATTTTTCTGCATAACAAGTAAAGATGCATTGTATCTAGCCCATTTGACTTCTATGGAGTGAATTTTACCACCTAGAGTGGTAATTAAACTTCCTTATTGTATATAATGATGTAAAGACATGGAAAATAGTTCTAGTTGGTAGTGTACAAAGCTAGACTACATTTTTCTAAAATTTTGTATATTTTTCCCAAATGAATAGAAGAATGCAGATGCAATTTGGACAATGATACCGATGTCATACTTATTGGTATGTTTTTTATATTGTGATGTGATATGTATTTCTTTCAGATCTGGTTCCAATATATAGCTTCATATTGTATAACTTCCTCATGCTCAACTTGAAAGGATATTTTATTGCTGCTTGATTCAACTGATCATAGATGTGTCATTTTCTTCTATGGAAATTTGAACTCATCTGTGGCTTGATGCTCAAATTGTCATTTTTCTCTTACCTCACTCATCCTTCCACTACAATGAATTTTGATTGATTGCCATTAAGTTTGCCTATATTTCCCTTTTCTCAATTGCATCATATCCCTTATTCATTTGGAACTGTAACAATTCTCTAACCCTAAGTATTTCTGCCCGCTACACCCAGCTTCAATAAAAAAAAAAACAAATCTTGAACTATTTTTTGATGCTTATAGCCAACCTAAGATCAAGAATTTTCAGTCACTAGATTCACTAAAAGAAAACACAACGATAGAGCCCTCTCCAAGGCTAGTAGGGTTGGATCCTGGCCTAAAAGTGGTCTATGGTTACCTTTGGAATTTCTCTCCTCAGCTTAGGGAAATTACGGAGTGCTAACATATTGGTGCCATTGTTGGGGAACGAAATGTTCCATATTCCCTTGGAAAGATCGTCAAAGTTTCAAATATGATTGCTGATGATGGACAATAGTCAGACACATGAAGGGTGAACCATTCACATGGTGTTTCCAATCGAATTCCAACATGATCCAAAGACTCCACTGATAGTAAGATCCATAAATTATGGTTTTACTGGAAATTTTATTGGCCAAAAACGAATTAATCTATGCAATATGTGCCTATGAATTGTGCTCATATACCTGGATTTCAAAATCGTATGCCTTTTATAGATTGGAAATCATATTTGCCAAAGTTCAAAGATGAGAATGATGATGATGCTTCTTTACATCTTATCAAATGTCATATGCATTCACAAAGGCTTAAAGTTGAATGGCATGAAGATTGTTTCATGAAGATGTTCATGGCTACTCTAGAAGGAAAGACAAGGTCATGGTGTGAACAATTACCAACTGCTAGTTTATGTTCTTTAAAGCATTTTCATACAATATTCTTTGAAAATTTTAAAGAATCTTATCCATCTTTATTGCTGGTTCAAAATTCTTATGGACATTTTGAGAGTTTCATTGAAAATTTGGAAAGTTTGTATGAAGGTAATGAGTTCATGGATGAGGAAATTTTAGAGGCTCTTCATTACAATCCTTTTCACCACCAAGAAGAAATGGTAGTCTCTCTCTTGGATGAAAATGAAACTGAGTAGGATTTTAACGATGACAATCATATTCCATATTCTGAAGTTGATGAAAATTTGCAGAAATATTGTCAGTCTTTTTGTGATCAAAAGTATGAGAATTATTTTAAACAACAAAAGGAAATGGTAAACTATGAGGAAAATTGCTATGATATTCAGGTGGATTCCCAACAGGTAATAATTTTTTCCTTAACTAAAGAAGAAACTAATCATGAATTTGATGTAAATGTTCATGTTCATTCTCTTGAGATTGATGAAGTAATAAAAAATGTTTGTTATCTTGAGCTTGATGAACATATTCAATAGTTTTCAAATGCCCAAGAAAGAGATAAGGATAGTAGATTAGTTGGTTCTTCATGTCATTCATTTTCTTAGTTTTCATCTCATGGAAAAACTTATGAAAAAATTAACCAAAATTGTAAGGAAATAATGAAGAAGAGAAGGTTGTTCTAGATCCCGTGGATGTAGACGTTTTTTTATTCAAGATGTGGTTGCCTTAATTGAACATTTGAAAGAACATACAAACCTTGTCTGTAATCTGGATGATAGGAAAGAAAAAATTGTTGCATTGCAAATGGAGAAGGATCAATTGAATGAAGGACTTGTTGGCTTAAGGGGGCCTGACCGAGGTTCAGAGTTGTTCACACAAACCAAACTAACCCCAACTTCTAGCCCTTTCAACAACAACTCGCACATCGCAGGTTGCAGTCTCACTTGAAGTAGTATTGGGGGATGCTAGAACCACGTTTGTGCATCTAGCGACATGTGATAAACGATTCTTAGGCTCTGACAGTTCAGATTTGCCTTCGTGTAGATCGATATCTTTTAGGGATTGTCACCATACTAAGTTAAAATGGATTCTAGAACTTCGTGAAGGTCTATGATCAGTCTTTGGGGACCTTAACTAGGTGATTTATTTACTTTTGTGTATCAATAAAAAACCCTAGATCCGAGTTTGCGCATATCTACTTAATTCATTAGAAAACATAGAAAAATTAACTATTATCTTCACAGAACAAGATAACTACTTAAATCATGCATTAATAAGACAAATCCAGTGATTTCGCACAACATTCATTCATTATTTCATAAAAACATATCATTAAGAGACAAAATATAACATAAACAGATTCAACATAAATACATAGTAATTCTTCAAAAGCTGTCTTTATTGATCTTCAATGTTCAGATTACAGACTCTTCTACCCTGCGCACTCAATTGCGGACTTACCAAGGCCTCCAATGCACTCAGTTGCAGGAGCCTTCCCCTTATCGCCTGAATACAAGAAGCAGAGCCTTCTTGCCTTAGCACTTGCCCAAAACAGTTCCTATCTTGACTTCGCTATCTACTTCACTATTAAGTTACTCTAAGAATCGCTAAGAATCAAATATATAGTCTTTTCAATACAATACCATGGTCCATGAACCATGGGTGAGTCTCAAAACTCACTTAACTCTCTATCCAAACAAGGGTTTTAGACCCCTTTGACACCTATCTATCTGCATGCTCCGCATCCACATATCGTAGAGACTTTACATCTCTTACAAAATCATATATAAAATTTGGGTTAACTAACCCAAAAACTGACCCTAGGGACCCTATCCCAACAAGTCCCCAACACAAATATTGTGACTTTCCCTTGAGTCACTTAGCCGACGTTGTGATCTTTTCGCGAAGACCACCCAACTCAACCTGCATCACTGCAACTTCATCAATGCTCTGTGTCGCTGCTTGCTGTACCTATTCAACCAATGTATTTGTCGTTGGCCCTTCAACTACTAGGTCCATTTGCCTCTGCATCTGCTGTAGCCCCTTGAACTCTTATTGAAGTGATAGAGTAATTTGACAAGCTTCCTCTAGCCATGGTTGCAATTTGGCCTTCAACAAGGTCTCTTTCCTCTGCAATTCCTCCACCTGTGTTAGCAGTGCCCTACCATAACTTCGTGAGGCATTACGCTGGCACCAAAGTGCACGTAGTCACTCGAACCTCATCATAAAGTCGCTGTGACTCTTGGACATTTGTGTTCAACTTCTGGAGGTTCAGGTCCTCCTGTAGATTCATCCATAATTTCATTGCTACATTAAACATTGAGGAGTAGTCATTGAGTGCTGTCTCCAATGTATTTGTTCCATCCTTGATTTCTTCACTATGCTGCTCCTGAACCTTTGGTAGAGTTGTTAGCTGAAACTTCAACTGTAGCTTGGATATCTTCATCTGGAACTCAAAGGTAACCCTGCCAACTTCATCCTTCAATGCGCGTATTGCGGAAACCAATTCCCTGAATTTTTCTGAGGCTTCAGCATCCTTCATATTTACAAATTGGGCACTAAATTGTAGGCCTGCTTGACTGCCATCTCTAAGCTCTGACTTTTCTACTGCATCTCCTCCTTGACCTTCAACGCTTGTGTTTTTTCTGCTAACATTTGTTCATTGTTCACTTTAAACTTGCTAATAACTGTGAGGGTGCGCTACTCTCAAATCCTCAATTCATTTGAAACCCCCTGATGCAACGCATGGAGGGTCTGGAGCAGCAGTGTAGCCAAATTTAGGCCCATATCCTTCACTGTGCTGATCACAGTATGATCCTCATCCAATTCTACGCAGATTAAACCCTCTGGTAATGGAATGACTCTGAGGTCCAGAGTCCGTTCTAGCTCTGCCACTGTGCTACTTCCCTGTGTCAGGCTCGCTTGTGCTCCGCTCGCTTTCCTGACGCCCACCTGGATCATGTTCACCTGGATTTGTAGCTCTTGTAGATCCTTTTGGATGCTCCCCAACATCTGTATATATTGCTACTCAAATTGTTGTAGCACCTCCATTGTTGTATCTTGAACTTTATCTCCGATCTTATCGAGATTGCCTTTTGTCAGCACCATTGGGTCAAGATGTGTTTGCTTGTCTAACCTGTGCTTTTTTCGCTGCCCAGTAGTCTGCTCTTGACCACTCCACTTCAAGGTGTAAAAAGTGCTCAACTCCTCACCCCCACCTCCTTCATACGCGGACAAATCCTGTTCGTTTGTATCGTGTGAAGTAGACTTTTCACCTACCTCGATATCCTGTTGTTCCTTTTCTACCTGCTCTTTGGAAGCGCGATATTTTTCCATTCGTTCCTTCTTTGCAGCTGCCTTAGCAACTTCCTTCTTCTTCTGCTCAGTTAAGGTGCATGTGGCCTTCTAAGTGACATCATTCTATTTCTCCGCAGTAGAGCTCTTTACACCTTTTATTGTTCCCACATCAAGCATCATGGGTTCATGCCACTCTGCTGGCTAATACCCCACAACTTCTTGCACATATATGTCGGATACCAAATAAGGCAACAGGTGCCATGTGTGCTCTAGGTCCTTCTGCGCTCTGATTGACACATCATGGAAGTCAACCTTAAACTCAGTGTAGGCCATCAATTGTTCAAACAAGGTTGGAGACAACCTTGGCCTCTGATTAACCACCATCCGAAGATCCACCTCCATCAGGACCTAGAAAATATTCGACTCCCTGACTCATCCAGGATCCTTTGTAGACCACAGCGAGGCGAACCACACTGCCTTGGGTAAATATTCCTTGTGCAGGGGAAATTGACTGTCCTCTAGCAATCTCCAAGAAACTAGCACAATAGAAAATAATAGCCATGCATAATGAAATGGCTTACTTTCTTCTTGGGCTTCTCGATAATTTGCGAGGAACTCCTAGCATAGATACTTGGCCACTTTAAACTGAATGCCCTTCGTGCACTGTGTTGCAAGTGACACTACGGGCATTGAAACTTCGTTCGCATGACACTTCCTCATGATCTTACCCGCGATAACCTGGGTAGCGAATTTTACTTCCTGGTATTAAATTGAAAGGATAGAGTATCCATGCAACTTTTTAACAAGACCATATTCTTTCTTCATTTTGTTAGCTAAATCCTTCTCCCTAGTTTTCCCTCCAAACTCCTTGGTAGGGTCCACTCCTTTGTGAGGAATTTTTTTTATCCTATGGATCAACATGTCGGTTATTGGGATGGGCTTCCCAAACCACAAACACCCATCGTGCACCAGCATGAGGAGTTGGTGCACACATACCATGTTGATAGCTGAGTGATGATAGTGCAACACCAAGAGCATGTTCAACAACTTCGCCTGCTCAACATCGCAGACCCACTTCATGGGCTCCAAATGCGTAACCCTTGTTTCTTCATAATATATCTTTGTCATATATTTGTGGGTTACTAAATGCAAGAATTTTTCATGGTCTACAAGGTCCCAGTCCTCTATTTCCTATACTGGAATGCGCACTAATATAGGACCTTAAAATTTGACTTGCTCGGGTAGTAGGGGAGTCGACACCATGAACTTTCCAAAATCGGGATCCTTGGATACCTTGATTCTTCCATTACACGGAGGGATATACTCAGGAAGCCTTGAGTTAGGCTCGATCTCTCTGCCATCTACTTCTTCGACACCTTGGTATTCCTCCTCTTCTAAATCCACTACTAGATTCAACTGCTTGTCTTTCTTCTTCTTTTGTTGCACCTCCATATTCTTCCTCGATGACATTCTCACTAGCGCCGACTTCTTCTGCTTCTCTTTTGCGATTGAGTGCTTCTCTTTTGTGGTAGATTGCTTCAGCCTAGGTGACCTCAGTGCCATAGGCACAACAGGCGTAGTTTCCATACTAGTTATTTTGGGGCCAGATGCATCAAAGACAATAGCTTCTGAACTTATGGCTTTGGCGGGGTTCGTAGTAGTCATTTTCTCAATGAATCACTCTTGGGCTGTTGCAATGTAGTTTTGAAAAGAGGGTTGCATCACAAATTCTTCCTAGAACGCACGATTCATGCTTTTCAAACAACAAATCACCCAAATAAGTCTCAGAGAATTTTTTTTTTCGGTGGTCCAACATGCGATATTTATAGGGACTTTTGAATTCAAACTTGACCATTCCCCCCAAAATCTAATAATAAATGCTTCTTTGGTGGTAGACCTTCAAATATTTTTTCCATAAATAGTGCCTACCTGCTCCTCTTAACTAATTTTTGGCCATTAAATCATGAATAGTAACCTCAACGTTACACAGGGACCCACCTGTGTGGCACCATCCTCCATGGTGTAGCTCATGCAGCACAGCTTCACCTATCGCACCCCTGTCATCTGTCACACAACCTTTCTACCATGCTCTTCACCATGTCGGGCAATGTAGTTTATAGTCCCACAATCCCTTACAACTTCCTGGATTACTAAGACTATGATGTTGTCATATAGTCATCGCACAAGGGTAGGATCCCCTGTGTACAACTTCAATCTACTTCAATTCACTTTTCTAGGGAAAGATTCCCCATTTAGCTTCGCGAGCTAAACTGCGCCACCATCTGTGATATCCTTAATAACATACGACCCCAACTAGTGCATTTGAAATTTTCCTAAAAACTTCATGAACTTGTTGTCATATAACAACACCAGATCATCTACCTTGAACATGCGTAGCTTAATATGCCAATCATACCATTCCTTCTCGCGTTCTTTTTGTAATTTATGGTGAGAGCATACAAGGAAGCAATCTTCCTCTAACTCCATGATCTACGCAAGCTATTCTTCCAAGGTCTTGTTGTCCACCATCTCAGTCAAGGATGCAATCCTTAAGTTGGGCACAATATACTCCTTCGGCATGACTGCTTCAATTCCATAGACCAACCTAAATGGCATTTGTCCTGTTAAATTCTTGTAGGTCGTCCTATAAGCCCATAACGCAGTAGGTACAGGCATGTCCCAGTCATTCCTCTACGCATTGCATACCTTTTTCAATGCATGCTCCAAAATATTATTGAAATCTTCCACTGTTCCATTCACCCGTGGGTGATAGGGCGTGCTCTTCTGATGATATACCTAAAATTCCTCCAACATCGTGCTGATCGTTTCATTAAAAAAATGTGTGCTCCTATCACTCATCATAATATTTGGGCATCCAAACCTTGTTAAGACATACTCGAAGGGAAACTTCGCAGCAGTGGCAACTGTACAATCCCTCATTGGCTACACTTTCGCCCATCCGGTTAGATACTCAGCTGCATTAATATTATAACGCGTGCCTGTCTTCTTTCCTGGTGGTTGTATCAGACCTATAAAGTCAATGGCCCACTTATCAAATACCTGCAATGAGAATTGCAGATTTAAAGGCAATTCACCCCTTTGCAAAGGCTTCCCCATCCTTTGACAAGCATCACACACCTTGCAGTATGCCTTAGAATCCTTGTGTAATGTAGGCCACCATAAGCCAACACGTAAAATCTTTAGGGTAGTCACTTTCCTTGCATATCGACCTCCTACCACTCCTCCATGGGCTTCATCTAGGATACTCTCACGTTTAAACTCCGAAACATACTTGCGCGATATCTCATCTGATCCCATCTTATACAAATGACCTACGATTACCAAAAATATGTAGCATGAACTACTAATTGCTTCTTTTGCTGAGTGGAATAGCCTTCAGGATCTGTTTCCATCATTAAAAACTGAATAATGTTGGGAAAATGATCGTCCACGAGGTGCACTGCAAAGAGCTACACGTCTGGAAGTCCTTCCTCCAAACTACTGGGTTCTTCGCATGTTTTAATACTTTATAGATGGTTTGAGCCTGCATTCAACCTTCCAGGATTCACAATCATCTCGAAGTCATACTCCTAGATCAATGGTAACCATCAGCAGATCCCCCCCCAACACAGGATTATTGACCAGGTACTTCAGCACGGAGTGATCTGTATACATCTTAAAGTGTTTGCCCAACAAATAATGCCTGAATTTCTGTAGAGCATAGACGATCGCCAACCCCTAATGCTTTGTAGTAGAGTAATTCTTCTTATATTTGCATAACTTTTTGCTCGTGAAATCTATCGGATGATCAATCTCTCCCTCTCCTGCCTATGTTAACACTGCTCCTAGTGCAATGCAGGAAGTATCAACATGCACATGAAACTCCTTTTTCTAGTCGGGAAACACTAAGATAGGCACTGTCACCATTTTCTCCTTCAAGACATCCAAGCTACACTGGCAATCTTCATCCCAACAAAACATCACATCCTTCTTTAACAATTATTCTATCGGCGCAGTGATCTAGGCATATGCCTTGATAAACTTCCTGTACTACCCAGTGTGTCCCAATGTCGTGCGCAATTGTTTCACATTCCTAGGGTGTTCCAAATTCATAATTACTGTGATCTTTGTAGGGTCTACCATCAATCCATGGTTACATACAACGTGGCCAAGAAAAATCCCAAAAGGTACACAAAATATACACTTCTTTAAGCTCAATGTGATTTGATATCTTCGACACGTATCCAAGATGAGGTGCAAACTTGCAACATTTCGCTTTACAAACCCAAACACGGTCCATTCATCGAAATATACTTCCAGGAACTTATGAATAAATTCTTTGAATGTCGCGATCACTACCCGGGAAAAGGTTACAAGCGCGTTCTTCACTCTGAATGGCATAACTGTATATTGGAAGCAACTCCACTCCATTGTGAAGGTTTTTTTTCTTTGATCCTTTGGTGCGATCTTTATTTGATGATAACCCAAAAATCCATCCGTGAATGAATATGCTTCCTATATGCCAACATTCTCTAAGACTTCGTCAGTAAATGGTGTCAGAAATGGGTCATGCACACAAGCATCATTCAACTTCCGTAGGTCCTTGCATAGGCGAATCTCTCTTTTGTTTCTTTTCTTGGACCACCATTGGGATTACCCAATTAGATTCTTCTATAGGCTCAATAATGCCGGCTTCCAACATCTTATTCAGTTCGAGGCAGACCTTTTCCTTGTACTTTGGATTCAATCGATAAGGTCATTGTTTAATAGGCTTCACATCTAGTTTCAACTTAATCTTCATAACACCTAAATCTTTGACAATACCTTTAAAACATGAGAACTTTGTGGGGAATAAATCCTGGTACTCCTGTAGTAGCTCAGCTACCTTATCAATCGTATGTTCGTCCCAATAATCTCCAACCTTCAAGAACTTAGGTTCTTCTTTAGATTCGATGTTTACCTATCATGTTTTCAGAGGGTTTGATATATATGGGTTTGCTACCTTCGGCCCTTCAACATCATGATTTCCTTCAGTCTCAGGGATGGTAATATTCCATAGGTCATCCTCTTCTTCAATAGTCACATTATAAAATTCCAATGTGTGACGCAGCTGTGTACTCCAATCTGGCTTAGTCCATTCGATTGGTTCCTTTGATGTTCTAAATATAACTGCTTTAATTCCCTTTAGTGCCTCATTGATGCTCTCAATGCCATCTTCAAAGCTGAAGGTTAGTAGAAAACTCTCCCTTAAAATGTCCCATTCAGCAGTCCCATGGCAAAGCTCCATCTCCAAATACCAGTTCATTGGGATTGTATCTAACATATGACATAATATATGCACCCATTTTGGTTGTGGTTCTGTTTCCTATGCTTTAGTCCATCTTGCTAAATGATCGCATGGATTAGCCTTCCCACTGCATTTTTGTCATCTTGGTATTAGTGTAACCAAACTTTAACTTCATCATGTTGTGGTATTCTCTCCATCCAACAAAGCTCTCCTTTTTCATACCCCACCAATGGGCAAGCGTAGCATGCAATGACAATTCCAGTGCTTGGAACCCATATTATTCCGTTAATTCTCTTTCAAATTCATCTAAAAACAATTCCACATCAGTCAACCCATCATAATGCAGAAAGTTTCTTACTTGAGTAGAAACGTACCTTAGTGGCTTGGTCATCATGTTGCAGTGGAGCATAGATACTTCATGCAGTTGATTATGCTAGTTTTCCATCTCTTCATCTGAATCTGAGGCATAAGAGCTATCCATGTCCCATGTGATTCATCCATCTTGTTAGTGTCAACCTTTGAAACCTTCCACCAGTGATCAAATATGCTCTTACAAAATGATTTTAAGGTGTCAAAGTCAAATTTTGTCATTTCAGTAAGTCTTCAGGTAAAATTTGGTCATTAGTTATTAGGTCTAGGGTTTGTTCTCACTTCTTGCAAAGTTTTCCAAATGTCGGTCCATGTCACCATTAAGATGAGTGTACCATAATTCAAAGAGTTTTCATCATCATTTCAGGTTCCAATGGGTCATTTTACACCTTGTTCGTGGTTCAGTTGTACTTGGGTAAGGCTCATTTCCCTCTCTTAGGGTTTTGAAGGTAATTTCTCTTGGATGGTCAAATAATCAACAAAGATTACATTCTGATGCTCATACACCTTCCCCTATCCTTAATGTACCTTATTAAACACTTCCCATCACTGATATCCCTCAAATTCCCCATTTTCCCACAAACCGTAGTTTCTTGCAACAATTTGACAATTTTCTAGGCTAAGCCTGTTTTTTTCCCTTTTTGATCCCTTCCCCTCACTTAATCTTTGAAATTCGACTTTCCCCTATTTCCTAACATGCCTCCCTACTTCCCAAATTTTTTTCAAGAATTTAGAAGCCCCTTATCCCCTTCATTTCCCTTAATTTCTACAAATCCCATGTTCCACACATCGAGATAGATTTTACTCAAATAATGTTTTTGAGCAAGGAAAAATGAATTTAGAAAAAGTTAGAGAGTTTTTTGTCCACAATAGGCCAAGGAAGAAAAAAATCCTTCACTTTTTACATAGGTGTCATGGTTTTAGAGAAATGTCAATAATACAATTGCCTCAAGAGAATTGATGTTCTTCTGGAGTGGCCTTGGGAAAATCAAGATTTCTCCTAGCTTGGTTGGCCCAATGACTTGCTTGATTAGTCAAATGATAACTAGATAGAAATAGCTTTCCAATGAGCTATCATGAGCTTGGAGTTGAGGAAGACCTTCAAAAGTTGACTGCAACAACATTCTGCATTTAGGCAGCCTCATTTTGCACATTTTGACCAGTCTTGGTATATTTGACTTTTGACAGGGAAAATGAACTCCAAATTTAAAAATTCAAGATGTTCTAGAAATTATACTTGACAAGACTTCCAACGATCTATCCCGTGCTCAATTTGGACACGGGGAAGGCCTCCAAACGTGGTATGAAAAAAGGCGTTGCGCACCTGGCAGTCGGCACTACACATAGAAAAGGCGTTGCGCACCTATGTGAGGGCGCTGTGCACCTATCATACACATTCAAATTGCTCCAAATCACTTCAAACTGACTCAAAACTCTAATTTCCTCCTCTTTACAAGTACGTACATTGATCTTCCTTGTTGAAGACTGTTCTTGCATGAAATCTTGTTGGTCGTTTACCGATAAAAACAAAACCCTAGTATCCACTGTCCACCATAATGGTTCAAGGTTTACTCATTTATGTTTTTCACTGGTTCCTAAAATCTCATACACTACATATTAAAACCCTACCCTCCATATAAAACCCTATCCTATATACATCCCATTCCCATACATAAACTCATAAACCCTACCCTCCATATGAAACTCTATACCCTACATACAAAACCCTATTCAAACTCCCATTCACCCTCACCTATTCATCCTAAAATCTCTTCATACTTATCTTTCATCCATCCACCCTATCTCATCATTCACCACAAGTGTTCACAAACAATGAAAAAGGCCAGGTGACTAGGCAGCGAAGAGGCAAGGTTAGAAGCCAAAAGGAAAAGGAAATTGAGAATCCTAAGGAGATTTGTCTTGAGCGGTTAATATGCACTTGGAGAGGTTGCTTGAGAAGGCAAAAAAAGAGAAGAAAATGCTTTGTCACTTAGCCTATCACTACCTAACCCAGAACAAGATTTGTAATGCAAGGACAAAGAGACTAAAAGCCAAACTAAGAAGAGCCTTGAGGAACAAGAAAGAGCAAGATAAACTCAAGATATTGGCTGAAGAATCATTGGCCCATAAAAGAACCTAACAAGGATCATTCATGCCAAATTTTAGGAAATTTGGAGAAAATTTTGACATTTTTGAATTTTTGAAATTGAAAAACAATCTTTTTCAAAAGGTGCGCAGCGCCACTGGCGTTGTGCTTTTGTTGGGGGCATCCATTTGCAAAAATGTTTATATTTTTGAAATCAACATGGAAAAATATGGAAGCTTAGAAATGGCTGAGAATTTTGGACAAGTTCTAGGTCTCCAAAAGGGCAAAAAACACCCAAAAAGTGCCCTCTCTGCCACTTTTTTGCCACACAGGAAGCAGTCTTGGGAGAACCAATTTTTGGAGGGGAAAATGGACTCCAAATTCAGAAATTCAAGTTGTTCTAGAAATTAGACTCGCCAAGCTTTCCAACAAGCTATCCTACACCTGATTTTGACTCCGGGAAGCCTTTCAAAATTGGCCTAGAAAAAGTGTTGCGCATAGGATCAGTGGCACTGCGTATAGGATGAATTTTGCCAGTTTTGTTCAAAAATCCAAATTTGGCCTAGTTTTCTCTACAATTGACTTTTTCTTGTTGTCTTGGTGAAATTAGCATGGTTAATGATGTAACATGATGTAATTATGGATGTAAAACACTTAATATGGTAGATACATCAAGTCAAAGGTGGTTTTGAACTGAATGAATTGGTTTCCTTGGTTTTAGAGGCAAGCTGTTCCACTTCCTATTTTCTTGTTCCTAGTTTAGATGTTGTTGAAATAGCTCCTTGACTCATGGATTCGACCCCTGATGGCTAGAATAGGTGGTTTGATTCCTATATTATGTTACTTTCTTAGTCATTTGTAAAGGTTAGACTTTGGCAGAAGGTTGGACTCTTGTGGATGCTTTGAGCTTCATTTAAAATCACTTCTGTAGTTTGGCAAGGAAATGAACCAGGGTTTTGCAGCATTTTGTGGGATTCTTGTGGTAATGTGCCTTGGCATTGTTTCTTCCTTTGTTATTTAGTTTCTCTTATGTGTATATGTGCCAACATCTATTTTTTTCTTCATAACTAAATGAATCAAGATAAATAGGTGGAATCCATTGATATTCAGTGCTTTGCCTTGAGGATACATTTAGTTTTTAATGTTTTCTACTATTTGAGGAGGACTCATGAACTTTGCATGCCCTCCCCAACTCCTCACTAGTCTTAGACTTACCATCACACTCAATTCAAAGTGTCAAAACACCTACCTACTTTGCCCCACAGAACATCTGGTAAATCTGAGTTGATTTCTCGGACCCAAAGCTGCCTTCTTCATTTGATCCAGCAACCAACCATCAATATCAAACAAAATCCTCTGACCTAATATACCTAGCCTAAAATCAACATTTCATTTCAATCATCTCAAGCCCTAGTTGTCATATTCTAATTGAGATTGACAAGGAGAGAGCCCTCTCCCGACCTGGTAGGGCTAGCTACCAGGTTAAGCGTGGTTTGATGTTACCCTAGACCTACCTTCCTTCAGCCTAAGGTAGATTTAGGAACTAACGCATCTGCTATTGGATTGATCCAATCCTCATATTGTGTTATTATCTTGTATATCTGATCGAGATCACCGTCACTTTCTATATAGTCGCGTACAGGTTGAGGGTAACACGTTTCTTTTGTAGGGTGTAACGACACTACGACCCTGAGCAATTTCTTCTTGAAGGATGTCTTTCACTTCTTCAAGTTGATTACTCCATTCATATCAATAACCCAATCAATTCCTAGAAATGTGGGGTACATGTTACTGTCATCCACTATCTCAATGACCTCAAAGTTTCAAGCCAGGGCACCTGCACGTCAATGTCCACTATTACACCATATAAGTGTCCCATCAGATAATCTTTTGCTGATTTTCCATACGCAACTGAATAGGAGACCACTGTAGCGCAGGTCTCCCCATCCTTTCCCATGTCTACTTAGGCAAGAAATTCGCATAAGATCCTAAATCCAATATTAATTGGTCCATTTGATATTCACCTATTTGCGTAGCTAACCTCATCTTGTGCCCCGTTTGTACCTTATACTTACCAATATTTCTTACTTTGTGCTACTCCAAATGAGTCTTTTCCTTATTAACGCACTTGTCTATTAAGTCTTGCAATCCTTCGACAGATTTTTGATCGCGCAACAGCTTCATACAAGTCTTTAGGAAAGTAGCTAGTATGGAAGGATCTACCTCTTGTGTTGCATTAGTCTCAAGCATTTTCTCCCAACTTCCTGAGGTGGAGGCCTTAACGAAGTTCTTCTTTTCTTCTAAGAACATTTCTTTAGCATGATTTAGATCAAAGTCGACTTACTTCTCAATAGCCTTGTGTACCCAACCCCCTTCCTCAAGCTACTTACCTTTATCTGCGCCAATTTTTATTCCACTTCTCAACATGATATTTATGTTTTGATCCTCTTCACGGGGCTCAACCCTCATCATTTGAATGTTCTGCGTAGGCTACTAGGGTTGCACCTTCTTTTCTTGCATCTTTGCCATAAAGCCCAGGAATTCCTCTATGACATGATCAAACTGTTGACAAAACTGACATGAGGGATGCATGGGATTTAGATAAACACTCGCGAAGTTACCTACTTTTCCACAGTTATAGCAGATCACTTGCCCACACCCTCGCCTTGGTACAAGGCCTCTTCGTCTTCATCGGCCTTGGAATCTCCCGCGCGATGCTCTCACGCCTTGATCTCGAGGGCAAATTTCTTCCTGCATTATGTAGGTAGGGGTTCTATCCATCATCAACTCATAACTTCTACAATGGCGCTCATCATTCCCTATGGACTTACAGAAATTGCAAAATAAATACCGAGGGGTTTGTACAAACTTATGTAATAGATGGCAGTTATTAGTAGCATGCTGTCCTGTAACCTGACAAATAGTGCACCACAGTGCAGCTCCCACACTCATCCCAACATTATTATTCGATTGCAGGGGCACAGGACCTCCCCCTATAATATAATTCTTAAAGACCGGAAAATGGTCCTTATCATGTCCATGGATCTTACATTTCAAACACCAAATCTCAGCGTGCACCTCCGGCTGAGATTCCCTTTCTTTCTTCAAGCTCTGCAGCTCCAAGTGCAGGCTTTCTAGCTATGAATGAATCTATTGAACTCTAAGGTTCGTATCCTGAATATGAGATGCATGCAACCTCATCATGATCTTCAAGGCTTCTTCTTGCATTGCTATCTTCTGTTGTGATGGAGGTATTCTCAAATGTGGCAATATTGATGCTATAAACCAATCGCGATGATAGGAATCCGAGATTTTCATATTAGCCTACCTGATCAGGCATTTCAACTTCTAATCAAAGTCCCAATGTGCCTTATCGACCTTCTGTCGGATTTCCTTAAATTTGATTACTGACTGCACCTCTGACTTAGGCTTACTGAACTCCTTGTTCAAAGCTAGTTGGGTATATGCTAACGACACATTGGGATTATCAGTGCAATACTTGATATACCATGTTAATGTGCAGTCCTGTAAGGCTGTAACCAACTACACATTCTTAATATTGTCATCAGTAATCTGTTGTGCTGTCCACACAGCTCCTGCAACAAACCAAATTTTTTCTGGATCTTCATCCCCCATTCCCTTAAAATTGGCATCTTCATCATGTTTTCCATGTTGAATGGTGGAAATGGAGGTGGAGGAGGTGAATGCGTAGGTGTATGAAGTGGAGGTGGAGTGGATGGATGAGATATCCTTGGAATACCCTGAGTTATTAACTGAACTTCACCTCGCAGCATGGTCAACATCGTTCCTTCATCGTTTCTTGAAGGGGGTTTAATGAGAGGACTATACTCTAGGATAGATCCTCCATTTCTTCTGAAGAGTCTCCCACTTCATGTAGCCCCAAACATTAAGGTAAATGCATAACCCTCTTTTCACATAACATCATTTTAATCTAAGTCTTCAGTGAGTTCAAATACTTACCTCACGGTCCTTTAAGGATCCTCCACACCGCTTTGCTATAGATGATATTCCTTTCAATCATGAAATAAGTCACAAATCTTCCCAATGTGCAGTCAACCCAGTGATCCACCACTCACACAATATTTATTCCTGATGCTTCCAGATGTCACACCTATTCAAGAGGCCTTCAAGCCTCCACGTCCCTTGACTGTCAACTAATTTAGATAACCACTCATATAGTTCTTTAGGGAAGAAATAGAAGAATGCATCGGCCTCATTCATGTACAAAAATATCTATAACCACTATTCCTTGGATAATTTAGGGCTAGTATTCTCTCGAGTTGCAAACACATGCGATTGCCGATCAATCCAATTATCAATCTCTTTCTTGATAGGAAACCATTTATTGCCCATCTCTTAGATAGTTCCTAGTCCCGACAATGGAACCATTTGTTAGCTTAAGGGGGCCTGAAGCAGGTTCAGAGTTGTTCACACCAACCAACAAAACCATAACTACTGGCCCTTTCAGAAACAACCCGCATAGCGCATGCTGCAATCTCACCCGAAGTAGTATTAGGGGATGCTAGACAAGGTTTCTACATTTAGAGACATGTGATAAACGGTTCTTAGGTTGTGACAGTTCAGATATGCCTTCACGCAGATCGATATCCTTCTAGGGCTCGTCACTGTAACTAATTTAAAATGGATTCTAGACCTTCATGAAGGTCTATGATCAGTCTTTGCGGACCTTAACCAGAAGATTTATTTAGTTTCATGCATCAATAAACAACCTTAGATCCGAGTTCATTCAGATCTACTTAATTCATCAGAAAACATAGCAGGATTAACTATTATCTTCGCAGAACAAGATAACTGCTTAAATCATGCATTAATAAGAAAAATATAGTGATTTCACGCAACATTAATTCATTATTTCATAAAAAATTATAATTAAGCGGAAAAATATAACATAAACAGATTCAACAAAAATACACAATAATTCTTCAAAATCTATCTTTATTGATCTTCAATGTTTAGATTATGGACTCTTCTACCTTGCGCACTCAGCTACAGGGGTCTGCACACTAAGCTGTGGACTTACCAAGGCCTCCTGCACACTCAACTGAAGGAGCCTTCCCCTTCTCACCTAAGTACAGGAAGTAGAGCCTTCCTGCCTTAGCACTCGCACAAAACAATTCCTATCTTGACTTCGCTATCTACTTCACTATTAAGTTACTCTAAAACTCGCTAAGACTAGAACATATAGTCTTTTCAATACAATACCAAGGTTTGCGGACCATAAGTGAGTCTCAAAACTGACTTAACTATCTATCCAAACAAGGGGCTAAGACCCCTTTGACACCTATCTATTTGCACGCTTCGGATCCACAAATTGCGGAGACTTTACATCTCTTACAAAATCATATATAAAATTTGGGTTAACTAACCCCAAAACTGACCCTAGGGACCCTATCCCAACAAGACTTCATGATCTCCAAGACCATTTTTCCAATTTGTTGCAGTCATCAAGGAAGATGGATGTTCTTGTATTTATGAATTTTGGTTATTAGTTTTAGTTGAATTTTAAGATGTTAATTGTAAACATTTTCTTTATATTTGAGAAAAATGAAAGAAAATTTGAGTCATCAAGCCATTTGCTTTCATGGTTGAACTGGATGTTTAACTTCACTTGATCAAGCAGCTCCTGGATCAATTAGAGTAAGTAGGTGTGTGAATGAGCTCAACCCTCTGAGTATCTTTTTCATCAGTGTGAATTTCCAGCATTTTGTCTTGGTAGTTTGGTATTATTTTTTAGTACTGCAGGTGTGGGTGAATATCATTAGAATTTCAAGCACAAAGTGAAGGTCTTGAGATTCCAGTGATCTGCTCCCATATGTAAGGTAAAGGTCAAATCAGTCAGTCAGTTGAGTTTAGTATTTTGTGTTTGACTCCATTGCCCAATGGTTAGGCTACTAGTATGCGGTGTTCTTAGCACCTCATAGGGAGGATGCCATCCCATTGGAGCCAATCTTAGGGTTCTATAATATATGAATTCCAACCAACTTTGTCTTACTATCCATTTGGGGGTATTTTTGTAACAATTAGCCTATGGTTTCATGAGTCTCATAGTCTAAGGGGTCCATGTACAAAAGAGTCAGTTTTGTCAAAAGGTCCTTATAGATATTTTTGTCAAAAAGGAGTCTATTAGCCTTAATTCGAATTTGTAAGGCCATGCAAGGTCCATGAGGAGTCATCATTTAAAATTAGTAATAATGAGGGGTTAAAGTTATTATGGAAGTGTAGAGGGGTCATGTCATGAGAGCTAGTGATCATAGGTCAGTTTTATGAAGTCATGTCCATCATAAGAGTTAGTTTGAAGAGTCTTTTATTGGTTAAATGTGTCATGTCATTTTCATTATTGAAAAAGGTGCCCCTCTCATCACATCCTTCACATCATCAAGTGGCCTATTATCATTTGAAAAGGAGGCATTGAGTGGTATGAAAGTTTCAAATTTATTTTGAAGTCTCTCATTATCACCCCATTCGAAGCCGATACTAGATCTGAAGCAAATTTGAAGCTTGAATAAGTGAGTAGTAGGGTCAGATAGACATTTGCTACGAATTTGCTACAAAATTGATTGTTTTTGTCATCATATTAAAAATACATTTCCAGCCAAATGGAGCTATATTTTGGAAAAAAAGAGAGGTTTTGGTCAAGAATGGACTAAAGAACAAAACCCACCTTCATTTTATGCACAGGTTTCATATATTGGAAGATTCAAATGCATGTTTACATTCTATTTTTTAGGTTTTGGCATTTCCCGTTTTAGTTATGATGTTTGGGTGCTGATTTTGAGGAACCAAAGAGGAATTTTGGGAAAATAAGAGAGGTTTCTCTCAAGGACACTCTCATATACAAAAAAATTTCTCGGTTTTGTAACAAATGTAAGGATTTAGGATATATGAGCTTTTATTTAAACCTTATTTTTCTAGAAATTCAGTGCTTGTTTTGTAGCAGACTTGCTACGCAAACTGAAAACAATCATTTTGAAGGCTTGTAAGCATGGAAGGAATAACTCAGTGGGTTATAAATCAACACCAAGTCATCTCAGGCACATTTACATACTTTTTTTTGCATAGAAACCACCTGCAACCATACCAATTTGAAGACTTATGCCCTTTGTTGTGTAAACATATCAATGACTTTATTTTGGAAAATTTCAAAATTTGGAACTTCTAGAAGTAATTTTGGTTGTTGGATAAGTGTCGATATGCTTAAAATCATGTAGTTTGAGTTGTTAAGAAAATATTCCAACTTGGTTGATGTTTCTAAATTGTACTAATCTTGATGTAGCAGTTTCTATTTTTCTGCATAGCAAGTAAATATGCATTGTATCTAGCCCATTTGACTTATATGGAGTGAATTCGACCACCTAGATTGGTAATTCAAATTCATCATTGTATTGATATGATGTAAAGACATGGAAAATAGTTATGATTGATAGTGTAAGAGGCTAGACTACATTTTTCTAGTGTTTTTTTTTTTTTTTTTTTTTTTTTCCAAATGAATAGAAGAAGGCAGATGCAATTTGGAGAGTGATACCTATGTCATACTTATTGGTTTGTTTTTTCTCTTGTGATGTGATATGTATTTATTTAAGATCTGGTTCTAATATATAGCTTCATAATCTATAAATTCCTCATGCTCAACTTGAAAGGATATTTTTGGAATTCATGTATTGCTATGATTGATTCCACTGATCATATACGTGTCATTTTATTCTATGGAAACTTGAACTCATTCGTGACTTGATGCTCATTTTTTTCATTTTTCTCTTACCTCACTCATGCTTCCACTACAATGAATTTTGATTGATTGCCAGTAAGTCTGCCTATCTTGCACCATTTTCAATTGCATCACATCCCTTATTCTTTAGGAGTCAAAGTTGCAAAAGTTGTCGAGGAAGGAAGTCTCATAAAGAAGAAAAGATTGAATTGGTCTTGGAGGGGAGTTTGACAAGGGTCTTAGGTCTTGGAATTCATTAATTGAAGTTCTATAAGAAGAAAATAGTTCTTGTGGGTTTTCCTCTCAGTGGAGAGGTTTTGGTCCTCGCTGATCACATATATCTTTTTTCCTCTTGTCTCACTATTATTTATTGTTTTGGTATATGTTTGATGATAAGAACACAATAAAAATCAAGTTAAATAAGAAGCTAATCAAGTTAAGAAAAAAGACATCACAAGCAATTATCAAAGCAATATAATTATTTTAATCTAGTTTCCCTAGATTTTTGAATAAAAAAAACTATTTAAATAGAAGGCACTTTGCATCTTTTCCTAGTAATACTTTGGAACTTCATAATTTCGAATATAAGATTTACCTTAGCTAGCTGGTATTTCAGACAAAAAAATGTAAAAAATGGATGAAAATTCACCACTTTAGGAGCACAATCAACACTCGCCATCTTTTCCAATATGCCTAAAGCTACATTGGCATAGGGAAAAAGATGGCATAACTTCCAGCCTCCCTCCCCTACGTGAACCTTATTTGGAACCTGGTTGGATAAATCACCTGTACGATATGTGACCATCTCAATTTTCCATCTGTCTACTTCACTGCATTCAATCCATCTCCGTCACATCCTGTTAGGTGTGCGTTATATTCTTTCCATGTCTAGCCCTAGGCAAAAAGCTGGGGGGGGGGGGGGTCACATGGGTGGTGGCCCTACCTATGGTTTTGTGCATGGATTTCCCACATGGTTTTGGGCATGATGGTTTTCTTCCCATGGTATTTTGTAGATCTGGTTAAGGGAAATATGATTATGTTCTAATCTAGGGTTAATGGATTGGGGTTTATGTATGCTTAGGAATGTATATATATGTATTGTAACATTGAAAGAAATATAATAAAAAATCAATCTGGTAGTCCTGGTTTTGGGATCCAGGGGAAAATATTTGTGTATATTTGTTTTATGTTTTATGCTCTCACCATTGTTTATTTTCTATTTTTTTAGAATTCGTATGTAGGTAAATTTTTTACAGGGTTAAAACCTACACATCCCATGATTTAGGTTTTCTCACTGGGTGACTTCTAGAGTGTTTTTGTCTCCCCTTTCATTCTTGTTCAGACCCGAAATTGGTTCATTCTAATCTGTTGATTCCTATGTATGTGGTGTCCATTTCTTGTGCATAATGGTGTGTTATTTGGCTATAGAGGTGTGTTGTTCAGCCATTGAGGTGAAGTGTGGGTGCAACGAAAAGTTTTGGTTCTTGGGTGGGACGACATTGTTGCAGGTTTCCATGTCCTGCTATCCAGTTCGCTCGACCCTTTTCGACTTGACATTGGACGCAATGGTCGGCTTGTTGAAACAGGTGTTTGGGGGTTTGAGGCAATGATGTCATTATTCTCTAGTAGTATTCTTCATCTTGCTAGACATACCTACAGCTGTGTTTGTCAACACATCAATTTGCTCGAAATTCACATCATTCTGCTTGTGATTTTCATTTCACCATTCTTCTGGCTTCTGTGATAACTTAGGTTTAATATAGTTTTGGGGTTTTCATCTGGTTGAAGTGTTTTATGGGATATTTGGGCTTCAAGGTTTTTCTATGGCTTTTGTGTGGTTTTTTGTGGCTTATGTGGATTTGGGGGTTTTCTGTGGTTGCAAAAATTTGTGGCTTAGGTTGAGATATAATTTGGGAGTTTTCCATTGGTTAAAGGGTTTTATGGGATTATTTGAGGAGTGACTATGAAGATGCATGGATATTGGATACAGGAGATTTTGTGGGTTTTTCTATGGCTTCTATGGGTTCTTCTATGGCTTCTGTGTGTTTGGGGTTTTCTTGTGGCTTCCGTGGCTGCCATAATTTGTGGATTTTGTGGTTTATATGGCTTAGGTTGAGATATCATTTGGGGGATTTCCACTGGTTAAAGGGTATTATGGGATTATTTTAGCAATTATTATGAAGATGCATGGATATTGGATATAGGAGCTTTTGTGGATTTGGGGGTTTTCTGTGGCTGCCAGAATTTATGGCTTCTATGAATTCTGAGCCTTAAGATGAGATATAATTTCTCTACCAATTTCACTATCAAGTCAACTAATCGAGTCTAATTCCACAAAAAAATTACTCATGCTAGTTTGCAAATAATTTATGAATACAAGTTGTTGTTACTTGACCATAAAATTATAGATTTTTTTCCAAATTATATTGTTACTATTGTCACAGACTGCCGTTATAGAATTTTGTTGAAATTTGATATTACTATCTCTTATTATTCTAGTTCAATGTTGTTCATGCAATTTCCACAGTGGCATTTGATGAGAAATTTGATAGTGGTTTTGATGCTTTAATGATTCCCAATTTGGTGTTATAATATTGGTAAACATTTTCATAATGGTTGTGGTGTTTGAGTGATTTCATTATGCAAGTAAGGAATTTGATTATGTTGTTAATGTTGTCACAGACTATCATTATAAATTTTTGTTGCAATTTGATATTACTATCTCTTATTATTTTAGTTCAATGTTTTTCATGCAATTTCAACAATGGAATTTGATGAGCAATTCCAGAGTGATTTTGATGCTTGAATGATTCCCAGTTTGGTGTTGCAAGATTAGTAAACAATTTCATAATGGTTTTGGTGTTTGAGTGATTTCATTTATGCAAGTGAGGAATTTAGTTATATTGTTACTGTTGTCACAAACTATTGTTACGGATTTTTGTTATAATCTTATATTACTATCTCTTATTATTTTACTTCAATGTTGTTCATGCAATTTCCACAATGGCATTTGATGAGCAATTCTAGAGCAGTTTTGATGCTTAAATGATTCCTAGTTTGGTGTTGCATAATTGGTAAACAATTTCATAATGGTTGTGGTGTTTGAGTGATTTCATTTATGAAAGTGAGGAATTTGGTTATATTGTTACTATTGTCACAAACTATTATTACAAAATTTTGTTACAATTTGATATTTCTATCTCTTATTATTTTAGTTCAATGTTGTTCATGCAATTTCCACAGTGGCATTTGATGAACAGTTTCAAAGTGGTATTGATTCTTGAATGATTACAAGTTTGGTGTTGCAAGATTGGTAAACAATTTCATAATGGTTGTGGTGTTTGAGTGATTTCATTTATGCAAGTGAGGAATTTGGTTATGTCAAGTGTTATCTCTTCTAAAAGTGCGATTCCAACTGTGTGATCTTTATTTTCAGAGTTGTGTACTAAGTGCTATCTTTTTCATGTAGGCGTGGTTTCATTAGTGTGCCTTTAATTCTAGAATTGTGTGAAGAGTGTTTCCAATTCCTTCAAGTGTGTATTAGTCCATAGTGAGCACCAATCTTTGATTTCTTGAAGGTTTGTGTTATTGTTCAAATTGCATTTTGGGGAAATTCACATTAGGAGGGAGTCCATTTAAAAATCCTTCATACTCATTAAAAATGTCTTCTGAAATTGTTGGTTGGGATCATCTAATTTGAATCCACCACGGGGAGGGTTTATACCTCTTGGCTACTACTTAAGCTCCCACTTTTTGGACTTGTTAGAGGGTTCATGTGTCACGAGCATTCTCAATGGATCATAATTCTCATCTAAGACATTTCTCTCACTTTTGCTAAGCACAATTATAGTAGTTTTTGGATAATTACATAAAACTTCTATGATGATCATCACTACTTGTTTTAGACTCTGTTTTGTGTGACTTCTTGTGTTTGCTTGTTCTTTTTTTTTTTTTAGAGTTATTTTTCCTCAACTTATCTTTTGAAAAATTGGTTAATAAGTTTGGAATGTTAGGTATTCCATTTAAAAATCCTTCATACTCATTAAAAATATCTTCTGGAATTGGTTGGGATCATATAATTGGAATCCACCACGGGGAGGGTTTATACCTCTTGGATGCTACTTAAGCTCACACTTTGTGAGCTCGTCAGAGAGTTCATGTGTCATGAGCATTTTCAATGGATCATAATACTCATCTAAGACATTTCTCTCACTTCTGTTAAGAAAAACTATAATAGTTTTTGGATACTTACATAAGACTAAAATGGTTTAACCTAGATCAAGTTGCAAATGGATCTTTGTCTCTTTGATTTGATCATAACCTCATCCACCTAGTGTATCGACATGTGTAGTCATTTTTTCATTTAGTTCTAATATGAGAAATCGATTATTTTATTGTTCATAATTTTCAATGGCTTTGTCAACTAGAAGTTGAGCACATATATGACGAGTCCTTAGTTGAGCTTCTAAGATTGTGCTATGCATGTGAATCAATACTTGTATTATTTTTGTTTATTGGTATGTTTTACAACTTATTGTATGTGTAATCAACCATGAATGTGAAGGAACAACTACAAATCTATGTGTAATCAACCATGAAAATATCTCTCTATTTGTTTTTGCTGGTATATGTATCTATGAATGTATGTACTCTGTATGTGTTTGTTGGTATATGTATCCATGCATGTATGTACTCACTACTTTCATTTGGAAACTACAAAACAAGAAAATGCAATCAAAGGCCAAGAACAATAAATTGTAAGTAAACCATAATTGAACATAGTGCATATGTAACTATTATATTAAACTGTATGTTTAATTATTTTTTGAACTATATCCAAATTAATTGTGGAAATGTATCTACAATGGCCATGTAACATGCAGGAAAGTATGTCCTTGCAAATCCACATTGCAATGTGGTTACAAACAAAAAATTCATGCCACCCCTATGCTTGATGGAATTCATTTTTTGCATTTCCCAAACTTATTGAGTTTCCTACTCGAGCCAAGTTGTGACCATATGCTTGAGTCCAATTTTCTCCTTATAGCCATGGAGGGATTGAGTAGTCGCACTATCTACATACGATACTAACCCCAACAATAAGTGGAGGTCCTATAATACATAGGATTTACACTTGCATTGGTAGGTGTATAGGATCTGGGTATAACCCCTAGCTAATAGAGGGGGACTTGGATGTTAATCAGGTTCTCATATGATGGTTTATGATCTGTAATGTGGTCCAAAGTGTTGGACATCATCCCATTTTCTTCCAACTTGCTTGCACCATACTCTTCCCCGTCTGTCACCCCTCATTTTTGCAAAACTTTTTGAGCCTTTCTTGACTCCTTCTCTTGCCTTTCCAGTTTCTTTTTATATTCCCTTTCTTCCTCTGCTTTTTGTCTTTCGAGCCTTCCTTTACTCGAGATTCTGCTACTGCAATCCTTGCATCTCTCTTTTCCTTGTCCAACTCTTTCTTTCTTTATTTAGATTCCCAAATTTCAAGTTTTTTTATGTTCAGACTCAAACATTAGGTTCATATATTCTTCATAGATGAGTAATTGTGAACTCCTCCCTAAACGAAGAAAGTTTATTTTTGAGTGCCTTGATGAGGTCTTCACTCTCTCTATTGGTAGCTTTAGGAACCTACCAAGTATTGATTACTTCACTATCACATGATCCTTATGGCTTGACATTTTCCTTTCAACCTTAGGGAAACCTGATTTAATCCCATTGTTGTCTTCATCTAGTACTTCATTATGAATAGCCTCTTCTTCTAGTGATCCATTGTTCACAAAATAATGAACAATTTCAATGTTAAACTATGCTAATTTTGAAGGCATGACCATGCTTTCCTTATTGGTGGATGAAACATTATGTTTGTTCTTATTCATCATGGCCTCTTCCAACCATGGTGGTGGGGTTACTTGGGTTGGCATGCTCAATTGGTGATTGTTGATGCCTGTTATATTATCATTTGAAACCACATTTTCATTTTCATTTGCATGATCAACTACCTCATATGGAATATCACATGCCGAATTGGTAGGTGGTTTAGTGGGTGTGGAAACTTCCATGTTATTGACAATTGGTTCATGACTAAATCGTGTCTCACTTACATGTTCATCATCATCATCATAGAGTTCCATTGAGAAAGGGATATCATACCTTCAATAGTAATAACATATTTCCGCCAATCCACATCTTCTTGGGCATCAACCTAGAAACTAGTTTCATGAATAAGAGCATCAAAATTCAGTGGCTAGATTCCAGTGCTCCTAAAATCCAGCCTTGATATTAGAAGGTGTTAGAGCTAATCCAGTAGTGTTAATAGGTTAATGCCCAAATGGTTGGCCTCTTCAATTGTCTCCACAACCATGTGGCTTCCATGGCCATCTAAAACCAATAGGTGTCTATTTTTAGGTGATACACCACCTGGTATAGATGCAACGAAGTGACAAAGCCAATTAAAAAAGATTTCCTTTGTCGTCCATGATGGGGATGTGCAACCATGCATGCACCTGGTTCACAATTATGTATATAGTTTTTAAGTTGAGTTTTAGCTTTGAATAAATAAAAACCCAAGATTGAAGAATAAGTTTCATTGACACAACAAAGAATAATGATCCACTCCCCACTCTTAGGAGAAATTTTAGACACATTTATGCTCCCTCTCTTGCCAATTACCCACATGCCACATGTAGAAATTTGATAGAAATTGTAACTTATCAAGATTTCAAACTAAAAAACAAGAGACACGGTTCTATTATACTAATCCGTGGAATAGAACTCATAGTTTATAACACCATGTATAGACATGCAACAATCAAAACCATAAGTACATAATGATTTCTAGGGGAACCCAACTGGGAAAAACCCCTCTGCTACTTTGCATTATTTCAGATGAAAAGAGAAATAATTATAATGTCTTGCTTCAACTATGAAGCACACCTGCATTGAAATCCTGTTCTCCTGCTTCCTAAATTTCTTTGGCCAACACTTAGCTAATTCAAGCTTCAACCATGCTCTTATTTCCTTACGCAATCCTTGAGGAATTATCCCCTAAAAAATAGGAGAAATTCCCTATTTCCTTTCGCAATAACTTGAGGAATTGGTCACCTACTCAGTGAAAAATTATTGTACACTAAATAATATACAAATATAAATACAAGCATTCCTTTTCCTCCACCTCAACTAGGCAATTCAAATTCCATGCATGACTATGTCTATTTTGAGCTAATTGACTAGTTAAATGAGAGATTAGTGAGTTAACAACAATCTTAACTACTCAAGTGACTTTCAACTGAATCAACTAGTGACTAGAGCTCAGTTAACTGAGTTCAACTAATAATAACTCAACTAGATTACTATAATTTAGAAATCACGCATGCATAACTAAACTCCAAGCCTTCTAACTTAAATTTACTGAGCTAACTGAGTGACAATATCCATGTCACACTAGTTAGATGGCTCCAAGTTGTCATTTTGATGTGGAAATTCAATTTATTCAATTTAACTAAGGCTAAAGTCAAATTGAGCCTTTCTTGCTACACTTTCTAACACTCCCTCTTAGTAAGAAAGGGATTTCGCACCACCCCTATCTAGCACCTGTGGAATGTACTATAGCACTACCTCCCGCTATTACTACTACTACTGCAACAATTTCAACTGAGAAGCATAAAAAAAACAGTGAATCAATTGTGTCTCTATAATTTGTCTACTCGGAAGAATGCACTGATGTTGATTCTTCACTGTGCCTCTTGCACTCAACACTCCTCTATGCTCCTCAAAATTTGAATGCACCAACTGACACCAATCCTTATACGACTGAATACTGTGGGCTCATTTAACAAGGTAATGATCCATGAGGAGGACACTTCAATAGACCCTGCCCAAATCTCTGCAACTCTAGGACTAGGTCTCTACATTGACCCACCTCACTCCTAGAGGTATCACTACATGTGCCCTCTCTCCCCACTTGGCTCAAACTCTCCTTCTACTAGAGGTCTCTGGCTAGTCCTCATCATCCCACCGATCATCCCAATTTATAACTGGATCAACTCCATCTTGAGAGGTCTATCCTGCTCCCTCTCAACCACCACATCTTTAATATATGTCTTGCTCCTCAAGGCTGCACATGCATCTTCATCTAATGTGTAGAGGCTCTCGATCCTGACAACAATTTTCTTGATCTAATATGAAGTAAAATTATTGTAGTAGGCCTTCCTAATGCAGAAGACTACATCATACCCTTTGTCTTTAATCCTCAATTTGTTCATCAAACTAGGTTTTGTGGCATCAATGCTATTTTTGAATAGATTACTGAGGGTTTTCCACATAGAAAATGGAGTCTCCTTGCCATGTAACTTCGAGACTATGTGGTTTCTCACACCCTCCAGGATGATCCTCCTGGCTCTAGCAACATCCTTCTTCCACTGGGTTAACTGTTGTGCATCCAACTATGGAGGTTTTGTAAAATCAAATTTAACATATTCTAACACACCATTATCATCAAACAATGCTTCCGTTTGGTCCCTCCATGCTATGAAATTCAAGCTACCCTCTAGGGAATACTCCAATCTCAGTCCGTTGAAAGATATTCTCCTAAATTTAAAGAAAAGATGCCACACTGAAGCCACAAATTCAAAATTCCTGGGGGACAAATTCGAAATACTGGTTCTGATGTGATTTCACGGCTTTTATACCATGTAGAAATTTGATAGAAATTGCAACTTCTTAATATTTCAAACTAAAAATATAAGAGACACAATTCTATTCTACTAATTTGTAAAATATAAAACACAATTTAGAACACCATGCATAGATATTCAACAAGCAAAACCACAATTACATAGTGATTTCTAGGGGAACCCAAATGGGAAAAATATCTCCACTACTTTGCATTAATTTAGATGAAAAGAGAAATAATTGCAATGTCTTGCTTTAACTCTGAAGCACACCCTGCACTGCAATCCTGTTCTCCTACTTCCTGACTTGTTTTGGCCAACACACAGCTAATTCAAGCCTCAACCAACCTCCTATTTCCTTGCATAATAGCTTAAGGAATTGTTCACTTTCTTAATGAAAAATCACTGTACACTCAACAATATACAAATATAAATACAAACATTCCTTTTCCTCCACCTCAACTAGGAAATTCAAATTCCATGCATGACTATGTCTTCTTTTAGTTGATTGACTAGTTAACTAAGAGATTAGTGAGTTAAAAAAAGTCTTATCTACTCAACTAGGCTTCGATTAACTCAACTAGTAACTAGAGATTATTTAACTAAGTTCAACTAACAATAACCCAACTAGATTACTAAAATTTAGTAATCACATATGCATAACTGAACTCCAAGTCTCTAACTCGAATTTACTGAGCTATCTGAGTGATAAGATCCATGTCACACTAGTCAACTGCCTCCAAGTTGTCCCGCTGATATGGAAATTTGATGTACTCAATTTGATTAAGGATAAAGTCAAATTGAGCCTTTCTTGCTACACTTTCTAACACCCCAATTTCTTCCATCCTATAAGCTTGTTTCTTCACAGTTCCAGATATGGTTTGGGGCAAAATGATCTTTCTCATATGCAAGGGAAAGGGTGTCATAGAACTTAGACACAATTGTAGGGCATAGATTTAAAGACCTATCTTTGTTAAGGCCCTCAATTGCATGTAACACAAGGTCTGGATGCCTTTTTTTAAACCCACTCCACCAAGATTTGCTAGGAAGCCCATCCTTGAAAGAGTTTTTCCTCCCCTGATAGATTTGAGCTACTGTGGATTTGAGTTGTACCAAATCTAACCCATGTCCCAATTGGGCCATCTCCTTACATCACACAACCACCTCAACCTCATCCTCTTCAGTCATATCTAAAACATTCCCTTTACACTTTGTGTGAGTGAGCCCATTAATCCAATAATGTATGTTTGAAGTAGCAATTCCATGTTTTTTTTACAGATGCACATACTAAATATCCCCTAAACTCTGTGTCATTAATTGTAGCTAGCATGTCTTCCTTTGTCCATCCTCTTATAATAATGATCTTCTTCATTGAGTTTGCACCTTATATTGTGGTTGAGGGTGGCTTTGTGGTTGATACTGGGACAACAGGATCTGTCACCACAAGGGAATTCTAAACATCATTGCTGGGATCATTGGGAGAATTCACATCATCCAACCTGTCCTCATATGATGAACTGCATCATAGTTGGGAACCCTTGGTCCCTCTCATCCTCCTATTCCTTATACAATATGCAATTGAAACTTGTGGCATGGATGCAACAACCTGCATATTGTTAAAATTTATTTGTGTTAGTGGATGTTGTTTCAACAATAGAAACTCAATCTTCTTTTATATATCAATGAATTCTATTTAAAATGACAATTTGAATTCCTTCTAATAGATTCCGTGAGTTTCCGATGCTTTCTAATTGGTATTTTATAACTATGGTAGATTCCTTTTGGTTTATTCCCATGCTTGATCTTGAGCTAGATCTAGATAGGAATTGAATAAATGAGGTGCTTGTGTTTGCTATTTTAACTTGAAAAAAGCTCTGAATGTTTCATTTCTAAATGCAAATTCAGACACAATAGTATGAACCTACAACAAGATCAGTGACGTATGTTTAACTTGTCTTAGACCTAAGAGCTTCTAGGAAAATCAAACTCTATTTTTCATTCTCATTCAAATTAACATATGAAACTAGAAACTAAAATCATGAGCACATTCCATGCTCTGCATGGTGCCCATTAATCACTTTAACATAAGAACAAATTCTTGAACATCTATAAGATACTTTTTGTAAAACTAAATTGTGGTTTGGGCACGATTAACTACTTTTCATCCATACATTTTTAACTCTGAGAAGATTTGATACAAGTGTGATCTAATGAATTCTTTTCAAGGTATTTTGATATGCATCCTCAAAACCAACTATTTATAGTTTTCATTTTTTCTCATGAATAATTCTACACATTATGTTTTAATAATTTTTGATACAAAACTAATATTAGCTTCAAATTCACAAACAATAGCTTTTGCATGCAATCTCACACACACAACAACTTCATATTGTAAATTAATGGAAGATTGAAACTAGAACCCAAGCTTAGTAGGAAATGGAAAGACAAACAATTCTGAATGATTAATTTTTTTCTGCCATTTCACACATAGTAGCTTCACACTATAAATTAATGGAAGATTGAAAAAAATAGAAAGACAAAAATTGAAGTTTTCAAACTTGATTACACTATGCACACAATGTTTGATGGTATGTCTCCAACTGCAGATGAGTAAAATGAAGTTTGAAATGAAATTCAGTAAGGGTTGAGGTTGTTTTATAGTTTTTTTGTTGTTGTATTTTATTAGTAGCGAGGATTGACATGGATTGCCATTTTTCAAATTCAAATGTGTGTTGTGGATTGATTTGGATGTGATGTAATGGTTGATAAACTCTTATGGTTGATCCTCATGCTTTCCTGTGTTTAATTCATGAATTAAATGGGTTGGTGTCAGTTATTGCCTTGAGTAGGTTGCACTGATCAACGTATATCCAATTATGGCTGACACATACATTCCCTATTCTTGTTTAGGTATTAATGAACCTTGGTCATAGTTGCTCTAGTGATGATCTATTGGGGTTGGTTTGATATGATAGCTATACTTCTTGACAAGATTGGATGGAATGTTTACAAGTTTATTTTGTGTGTTTTTTTAAATTAGTCCTCGAGGTAGTTCATACAGGATGTATTATCACTCTCTCTCTCTCTCTCTCACACACACATACACACACATATATATTATATAGAGGAATCAGTAACTGGGAAGATTGACTGTGTAACCACCCCTCCCATATCTACCCACTTTCATTGGCCTACCAGGGTAAACATGAGCTAAGGGCTACTATGACATGACTCAACCTCCTAGATCACCTTAAGGAAATGGAGTCGACAAAATGAAACCTTACTGACCTTCCTTGGGAGCTATAGGACCCCTAAGGGACAAAAAACCAATCTAGGTGCCCAAACCCTGAGCTAACTTGCATTTTTAGTGATATGGTTTTCTAGTTTCTTGCATAAAAATGCAAGCTAATAGTTGTAACCATCCAGTTGCATGGATAACCCTACCTCCTAGCAATTGCAGTCCAAATTTCTGAGTCTTAAGCATGCAACCCCGTAATCTGAGCCACTTTTTCAGGGCTAGTCTCCAGACCAATACCCAAAAATTGATGAGATTTTCCATAACAACAAATGACACAAAGACAAATCCTATAACAAAAAACTTGAACAAGAATTGACCTAACCAGGCCTAACTATGACATTCATTTTGTCAAACATATGGCAAACATGTAATCTAGAGGTCATGAATACATATCTAAATATAAGGGTCTCATACTTATATGAGAATCACCAAGAAGGTCTAATTCCATCTCATCATAGCTACAATAACATCTATTAGGTCATGCATTCATTAAACATTCATTTACCAATAAAAATATGATGAGATCCATAACTAAAATATTCCATGAAACCATGCTTATAACCAACATATAACCATCATAATAACGATGATAGTACAACCATCAAGGCCACATAATAACAAGTATAAATATTCATGAAAATACAAGAGGAAAGAGATATTATTAACATATGCAAAAGC
Source organism: Pinus taeda (assembly GCA_000404065.3). Lineage (NCBI taxonomy): Eukaryota > Viridiplantae > Streptophyta > Pinopsida > Pinales > Pinaceae > Pinus > Pinus taeda. The sequence continues at coordinate 249,887 of APFE031220278.1, forward strand.
CAAATAGGTCAGGGACTTCGACGTACCACCAAAACATAGATTGGGATGAACCAAATATTTCTTTTAGCCAATCACCCCCGTGCCATATTCCAAGCATGAATGTGGGACTCACAACAATCACAACAAAACAACAAGGTATTCCTCAACCTTTAGTGCAATCCTACCAAAACCATTCAAGGGACTCCTAGGCCTGAAATGATCACCCACACAACCAGGCTTTACCATAATCCCACCATTATCAGTCAAGGGATTCCTAGGCCCAAACAATAAAAGCATACACTATTGGGCTTTACCGTAATCTTGCCAAAACCAGTCAAGGGATCACTAGGCCCTAAAAAATATTGGATACCTCCAAATTTATTCACGAATACCTTGAGTAATTTTCCCATCTCCACCCTAAGGATTTATTGCAACCCCTCCAAAAATGGCCAAGGGATTCCTAGGCCCTTGGGAATTTTCCTAAGACCACCTCACCTAGTTCGAAAACCATCCGGAAATCCAAATCTCAACCAACTGAAATAACCCCATCACACCATGGCTATCTAGAAATGGAAAGGAAAGGATGAAACCACTGCCACACCTAGAAACACCCATGCCAATGACAACAAGAGAACCAAATACACACATGCATTTACCATGCATGCTAAAACTAGCAAGGAAATCATACATTCAACTCGATACTTGCAAGTAATCTTGTTGTATCCGCTTGATCCAACTCTTCCTTGCTTGATCCTTTCTTTCCTTTGCTTTCTTTTCCTTCCTTTCTCCAATGCTAGAGTGCTCCAAGAATGCTATAAGTGTGCAAGATTATGAGAGAATAGGGAGAACAGAGAGAGAGCTCTAAAATTAAACTGAAAAACAATGTGACTCACTGATCCTTAGAAGCCTTTTTATTATTGAGGCCTCTATTTTCTTCATTTTTCTCTATTTTTCCTTGAATTTCCTCCTCGCATGCAACCTATAACCTTTCACCTTCCTTTTCTCATATTTCTATTATTTTTATAAATAAAATGCCAATTAATGCCTCTATGCCTTTTCAAGGCTTTTCCATTTCTTTTGGAAATTTCCTCTTAGTCATAATAGACCAAATGAACATCCACTAGGATGTTTTTCCCAACATTCATCTTGCAATACATGTTCCATGAACTTGGTCTTATTTTGCCTTTATTAACTTTATTAGATGAATTTTTAACTTGGTGTTGTTACAAACACCTATAACTAGCAATATTGTTGAAAACCAAAACGTATTTCCCATGGAGCTTTATAACTTAGCTTGATGTAACATTTACAGTGAACCTGCTGAAAAGAAAAGCCAACATGAAAAACATAACAACATGACAACCATATCGCTTATTGGAGGTTTATAACACAACTCATTGTGGTATTTATATTAACCACCAATATGATTATGTACATAGACCAAAACTCATTTTCCTTCACCGAAAAATAATGAAGGATGCATATCCCACATCTAATCAACAATCTCCCATGTAGCTTCCTCCAGCCCAAAGTGCTTCCAATGCACTTTAACTTGCTTGATTTCTCTATTCCAGAGCATAAGATGTTTCTGTTGCAAAATGCACTAAGGTTCTGTATGGAATTCTCCTTCTAGCTCCACCTGCAATATATACCAATCAATCACATGATCAACATGTTTCACATATATTTTAGGAAATGAAACATGGAAAACATCATGGACCTTCACTATCAGAGGAAGTGCAAGTCTAAAGGCCACTGGTCTAATCCTTTCAAGGATCTCGAATGGCCCACAATACTGAGGTGCCAGTTTTGCACATGACCCAATCCTTAAGGAGCTCTTCTTAGGCTTGATGCACAAGTACACATGTTCCCAAACTTGAAACATCTTAAATTCCTTGTGCTGATTTGCATGACTCTTCAGTCTATCCCATGCTTCCTTTAGATTCTTCTTGATAACCTACATTTCCTATTCCATCTCTGCCAACATATCTAGTCTGATCAATACCCTGTTCATTGGATCACTCAAGCTGATTGGAGTATTACAAATATTCCCATAGAGTGCCTCAAATAGACTCATCGTAAGTGACACTTGATACCCATTGTTGTATGCAAACTCAACCAGTGGAAGATAATCCTCCCACCCTTATCTGCTGATGCATAACATACATTCTCAACATGTCCTACCAAACCCCATTGACCCTCTCTATCTATGCATCTAACTATGGATGATAAGCTATAATAAAGGCCAAATCTATACCCAAACATGCAAACTCCTTCCAAAACATGGAAGTAAACTTGACATCTCTATATGGCACAATCTTCTTCGGAACACCATGTCACCTCACTATATATATGATGAATACCTCATCTACCTCACTAGATGAATAAGTAGACTTAATCATTATGAAGTGAGCTACCTTAGTTAACCTATCAACCACAATGATGATGGAACAATGTTGTTAGATGTCCTCAGAAAACCTGTAATGAAGTCCATGGAAATGACCTTCCATTTCCACTATGGAACTAGAATTGATTGTAATAAACTAGATATCATTTTTTGGGATTCAATTGCATTAAATAATTCATTCATCTATGTCCATTTCCATGAGAGGTAGGCATAATTGACTAATTTCTCATGATTTTTGAATAGTCCACTTAACACTCATTGCATTAGGTGATGCTCATAGGGGTGAAGAAGTGGGATTGAAACTAGTGAAATAAATCACATAGCGTCAATCATCACTTCCGTTGGTAACCAGGACTTCCCGAGAGGTCATCCATCCCAGATCGCCTCTAGTTCAAGCGTGCTTAACTGTGGAGTTTTCCCCACAATCAAGCCCACTTAGCTTACTACCCCATTTTTTGGGATTCAACTACGTTACCTTGCAAATGGGGTAGCAATCTAAGTGGGCTTGATTGTGGGGAAAACTCCACAGTTAAGCGCGCTTGAGCCATAGGCTATTTGGGATGGGTGACCTCCTGGGAAGTCCTAGTTATTGGGTGCAAGCCCCGAAAGTGATGATTGACGCTATGTGATTTATTTCACTAGTTTCAATCCAATTTCTTCACCCCTGTGAGCATTACCCGATGCAATGAGTGCTAAGTGGACTATTCAAAAATCATGAGAAATTAGTCACTTATGACTACCTCTCATGGAAATAGTCATTGATGAATGCCTTACTTAACACAATTGAATCCCAAAAAACGATATCTAGTATAATGAACTGCAAAAACCCCCAATACTTAATGCAATAAACCAACTAGATGTAAATGATATCTAGGATAATGCACTGTGAAAACCCCTAATACTTAATGCAAAAAGCAACTGGATGCTTACACTCTATTTTTACCTGTTGATAATCCAAACACCTAGAAACGAAATCAGCTACCTCTTTCTTTGTCTCGAATAACCTAAATATGACTTGACATGAAATTCCCTCAAGATAAGCTTCTTGATTTCGCTGTTGTTCAACACATAGATCCTATCCCTAAAACTGACCAAACCATCTGCTGTGAGATGATAGTCCACATCCTGGTCACCTATACCCTACTATTGTAACATGTGCATAAGCTCCTTGTACGTGTCATCCTGTTGTCTTTCCTATAAGATCCAATCCTGTAAATATTTCCCATATGAACTCATAGTTTCTTTGTGATTTACCTATACTCTTCTGCTAAGAGCATCCACAACCCTATTCTCCTTTCCTTTAATGTACATGATCTCAAAATCAAACTCATTGAGTGTGGCCAACCACCTAACTTACTTGACATTAATATTCATTTGGTCAAACACGTATGTCAACCCACTGCGATCGCTCATGAAAATGAACCTCCTGCCAAGAAGATAATACCTCAACATATTCAATGCATGAATGATCGCTGCCAACTCAAGGTCACCGTCACATAATTTTTCTTGTGCTCATTCAGTTTCCTTGATTCGTAGCATACCACCTATCCCTCCTGGTATTCTCTTGCAAGCATATGTACATGACACAAGATCTTTATCTGGATTTGCAATCTTGAGAACTTGATCGTTTGTCAACAACTGCTTCAACTGCTTAAAACTTGCTGCACATTCCTCTGTCCATTCAAATTTATTTCCTTTTCCTTGCAATGATGTAATCATATCGAAAATCCATGAGAAGTTCTTGATGAAACTCTTGTAGTAATGTGCTAACCCCATGAATGATCTGACTTCATCCACATTCCTAGGAGTTGCCCATTCCATGATAGCTCTTATCTTTTCTAGGTCCATTGTTATGCCATTCTTGGAAATGACATGCCCCAAGTAATGTACCTCTGTTTAAAAGAAATTGCATTTACTAAGCTTGGCATACAATTGATGCTCTCTTAGCAATCTCAACATTGCTACTAAGTGTTCTACATGCTCTTCCTCATTCTTAGAATATATCAACATATAATCAATGAATACAATCACAAACTTGTCCAGATAAGGATGCAACACACTATTCAAAAAACACATGAAAGTAGTTGGACCATTAGTCAAACCAAAAGGAACAAAAAAAACTTGTAATGACCATACCTGGTCCAGAAAGTAGCCTTGTAGATGTCCTCTTCTTTGATGCATACCTGATGACATCTTAATCTCAATTCAATCTTTGAGAACACCGTTTCTCCCTTCAACTGATCAAGCAAATCATCAATCATTGACAATGAATACTTGTTATTGATCGTCACCTTTTTCATCTTCCTATAATCAATACACAACTTTAGAGTACCATCCTTCTTATTTACAAATAACGCTGGTGCACCCCACGGTGATACACTTAGCCTGATGTATTCCTTCTCAAGCATTTCCTTCAACTACAACTTCAATTCCACTAATTATGGTGTGCTCATCCTGTATGGTGCCTTTGATATGGTGTTGCTCCTGGTACCAACTTAATAGAAAGGTCCAATTCCATATGAGGAGGCAACTCTGAAATATCTGCTGGGAATACATCCTGAAACTACTGCAGGACCGGATACTTCTTGAAGACTTCTGCATTCTCAACATCCTTACCTTTATAACTGGAAATATGAACTACAAATAATACACACCCTTTCCTGCAACTGTGCTTTGGCTGCATAGTTGTATGTTGGAAATAATACTAAGAGGGGGGGTGAATCAATATTTACAAATCAATAAATTTTTCATTTCCATAATCAAATTTATATACACTACTTCAGTGAATGGAACTCGCGTGTGCACACAACTGTTCTTGAGGAAACCAATGTATGTCCAGTGAACTTATGATTCCCTTAACTCATCATATGTTGATCTTTAATCAGTGCATCAATACTTTATTAAACATTAAATAGTAACCATGTGTAGTAATAACAGAATAAACCATCACACATAAGCAACACACATGAACACCAAGATTTAAGGTGGAAACCCAATGTGGGTG